>QRFJ01002928.1:102355-167384 GCA_006176705.1 Cocos nucifera | reverse complement strand
TATAAATGTTTCTTGAATCTGAGATCATCTTAGTGGCTTGCAAGCAACTCACTGTGCTTTGGTACTGGACTAATTGAATTTTTAATTCAGTAATGGAAGGCTTCTGACCATAGTCAAGTACTTGCAAAGTCGGTATGTGATCAAGATGGAATTGACCACTCCAAGAGTTGGAGAAAAATGTATCACTGCATTTCAATATAGCAAAACCTTGGCTAGGATAATCCATCAGATGGATTTGATATTTTAAAATATAATATGGACAACCTTATCAGAGTTGACAGTTGAACTCTGAGGTGTCCTACGAGCAATTTGATCAAGGAGATGAATTATATGAAAACTATATCCATATGGGTTCTAAGGATGTTATTCTATATATTTGACCTATCTGGCCGAAGGTTACCATTGCTAAATAGTCACTTCGATTAGTACAAAAAATTATTTTATACTATCGACTTAGGATCAGACTTATGGGGTCACACACATTAGAGTTCACGATCTGATCAAATGGTTAATCAATGATTGAGAATCGTTCTATGGTTAAATGACCAATACGATTGATGTTTAATCTAGTGCAAAAATTATAGGAGGATCGATTAGCAATTCGATTGCTAATTGGCTTAATTTGATTAAGCTAAAGGACTGAGATTAAGTTTAATTAAATATAATTTAATTAGATTTAATTTGGACTTGATTGGATTAAATTTAATTAATTTATTGGATAAGTCAAGTGCAAGGAACAACTAGTCCTAGTTCAACTAGGACTTGGGTCAACCCAATTTTCTAATTTGACTAAAAAATTAAATTAAAATTAAATTTAATTTAATCTAATTTAATTAAGTTCTTAATTAGATTAGGGTATAACTTAATTAGATTAAATTAATTTTGATTTGATTTGGTTTGAGAAACCATATTTGACCAAGTCAAATATGGAATCCTAGTAAGACTAGGATCCATCATGCGCCACCTATATCCCATGCCTCTCCACATCCACTCTCCCTTTATTTTTGATGACAAATCTCCTCTCCCTGGTCTTCACACATGCCCACTCATCTTCTCTATTTCTCATATGGCAATTAGTTATGGACCCGGTCAAAGGAAGAAGTTAGAATTTGATTTGAATTTTTCTTTGGATAGAGTTTTAGGAAACTAAAACTTCTCCCATGCATGCTGCCCATTATCCCTATTTTTTCTCTGATTTATTTGGTAGAAAAGAAGAAATTTTATGCACTTTTCTCTGATGATCCATGCCAAAAAGAAAGGAGGGGCATCCAAGTGTTGGGCACCCCAACTAGTTACCATGTTTGATCTTTCCTCGTCTAAGAATTTGACCCAACAAGGACTTCTCTATAACTCATTATATAGGATGAATTTTGGGATGATTTTTGGACATGTTCTAGACCTTAGAGAGTGCTTTTGGGCATGTGAATACTGGGGTGAAAGACCTCTTGGGCATTTGGTTTTTATTGACACCAATCTGGATGTCTAGGTGAGAGAATAGAGAAGAAGAAGAGGGTCTTCTTCTAGGGTTGCTTTGTTCTTCTCTTATCCTCCTCTTTTGAGATTTTTTGAGAGTGTCTTAGATCCAAAATCTCTTATCTTTCTTTTATTTTTTGGAGGAGTCCAAATCTAGAAGAAGAAGGCATCAGATCAACTATCGAAGAAGGATCAGCACAGTACTAGCATACTGTGCTGATTTCCTGCGTAAGACTTCTGATTTAAGTTCGTGGGTGTGTGTGGACATCTTTTAGAGGCTGGATATATGTGTAGCTTGGAGCATCATCCTCAAGCCCGGGTCAACAAATTAAAATATCTAACTTACATAGGTAATACAGATCTAATCTATTTTTACATACCTACATTAGATGTAGTGTAGATGCATGTTGATATGATCAACATGTTCTTCTTTCTTTATATTTTTAATTTTTTATTTAATCTCATGCCATAATTATGTAATAGAATTTTAGATCTAAAAATTCTCTATTTTTTATAAATAAATTTTAATTTATTTTAATTTTTTGCTGTCCGATCTTTAAAAAATTTTAAGATCTAGTCCTGAAATCCTAGATCTGATTTCTTTAATTGGTATCAGAGCCTAGATTGATTATTACATAATTATATATATATTTAAATTATTTATTAGATTATATTTAATTTATAATCTAATTATTAAATTTAAAATTAAAAATTTTGATCACACAAACTGATTATAAGGTTGTCCTGCTGTAAGGTTTACCTCTTACAGTGAAGAGGTTGTCCTAATTCATGTAGATCTATTTTTTATAATAAATTTATTAGATATGATCTAATTTTATTTATAATTTATTAAATTTAAAAGAATTTTAAATCTAAAAATAAAATTTTTAGATTTCATGGACTAATTATAAGGTTGTTCTGCTGTAAGGTTTATCCCTTATAGTGGAGAGATTGTCCTAGTACGTGTTAATCTAAAATATTGATCATAAAATTTTAGATTAGATCTAAAAAATTTTATGATCTAATTAAAAATATTTTAATTTAATTTTAATTATCATTAATATATTAGATTTGATCTAAGATAATTTATGATTGACTAGAATTGAAAATATTTCAATTACATGAACCTATTTAGATTAGATCTAAAATAGTTTCATGCTTATCTTACTTACATATTGATTATGAATCAAACAGACAACTTGATTGATAGAACCATATTATAAAAATATTTTATAAATATAAAAATAATTTTTGAAAAGTTAAATCCCAACCTTTAGCCCAAAACTTAATGAAGAATTAAGAAATTATTTGATTAGGATCTAGGATTGTGAATTGAAGATCCTAAGATACAAATCATAACACACTGGGTTAAATAGATTAGTAGAAATTAGATCCATTAATTGGATTAGACCTAGGATTAGATTAAAGAATGAATTTAATTAGAGAACTGACAAAATCTAATCAATTGTTATCTTAGATTATGTCAAGAATTCTCTAGATCAATTACAATAGTTGTAGTTGGTCAAATCCATATCTTTAACAAGATCCAAGATGAACTTGATTCTTGACTACACGATTTAGCATGAACTATTAGGTTGATTTAATCGAGACTAATTAAATCAGTTGGTGTCTAAGATAAACCAAACTGGTGGTCTTTAATTGGCAGTCCGCTTACCTGGTCATTTCTAATGGTGTCTAAGGCAAGCTTTGGCAGATCCTTCCACTTATCAAACTTATCTAACCTTTTGATGAAATTATATTTTAATTGGATCACTTGACTATTTGAGCTGATCCATGTCAGTTAGATAAATCAGTGTGACTGATTTAGATGCTCCTTGACCAGCCTATTAATGGTCTCCCTTAAGCTGACTTGGTGAAGCTAGTGGGAGGATTATGATAAGCTGGTTCATCTGACCTTCTCTCTTTCTTAAATTAAAATCTTCTAAAATTATTAAGTTCTTAAAATAAAATAGTTATGGTGATAACTCGATCATAGCCTCCCATTAAGTGGATGATAATGGATCCATTAGTTAGATAATCATTGGAGGCTCATAGGCCTGGTGCTTATCTACTAATGGAATTATCATTCATAATATGATTTCTTGGCTGCATCTTTCTAAATAATAATTAGGTTGACCAACCATAGTTGGACTTAATCATTTATTAGTTAGATGGACTAAGTATGATCATGTTAATGGTTGGACCTAACCGAAACTTTCAGTGGAGGCCCTAGTCTACTGAAAAGATACCTAAGGCAAAATTAAATTACTAAAAATTATTTAAAAAAATAATTGATTATGAACCTATCCTTAGATATACATGGGTTGACCAACCATAGTTGGACTTGTGTGCAATCTATGCGGATTCTAGTACCCACTAAGGAATTAGGATAATTTCTCGAATTGGAGGTAGAGACTATCAGTTCAAATAAAATAGTGAGAGAATGTTTTGATTAAAGTTCAAATCTTTAGGTTTAATGAATCAATTACTAATTAGACTTTTGGTTCTTCTTTATGCAATTAAACCCAAATCATAGTTGCTCCATTCAATGTTAGATAGTGATAAACTTATAGGATCTAACTTTGATAATAAGTATCGAAAGTTGAATATTGTTCAGCAGCATGAAGTGGTTCGCATTGGGGCCTCTATGTCCAGTTTAAACATAAGGTCCAAGAATAACCTAGATTAGGCAGAATGCTTCATAGATAATAAAGAGCATTAAGAAGACCTATATCCCATCAAAGACATTCTCGATAGCATAATGCTCTAGAGTTGGTCATATTCAGTGATGATGTATCCCTACATCTCACTTGTATGCCATTCCAATATCTCCATACTTCTTGGTTAAGAGAACAACCAACCTATATGGCATACAGCGACTTATGCATGATAGATGCTATCATCCTAATTAACAGTCTATCATTTGATCGTAAATAATTTTAAGGACTAATCGATAAATTCTCTCTTTATCAAACCTAAATAGTCCTAAGGACTTCATCATAATAGTGGAGTTTGTTAGAAGATGAAAACTTATAATAAAAATATCAAAAATATATTTTATTAATTAATAAATTAATTATAATTATAATATAGCTCAACCATCAACAAGCTGACGATTGACTTTGGGATACATTTTTCAACATATGATATATGACTAGACTAGATATAGAATAGTTCTATTTATAGTCTAGTGTAATCATATTTTAATTTGATTAAATATAATTTTAGATCTATTTTATTTCTATTTTTTATGTTATAAATGTTATAATTAGATCTAAAAAATAAAAAATATAATTTTTAATTTTTAATTTATTTATATACGATATGAAAGATGCATGTTTAGACTAGTTGTAAAATAGTTTTATGAATTATCTAGAATAGTTTTATTTTGATGTGATCGATTTAAATTCTATTTTTTAGATATTATATGTGATATATCAGATTTGAAAGCATGCATGTTTAATTAAATGATGATACATGAGTTGTATGCAAGGCATGTATGGGTTAGATTATTAATTGTATATGTGATATATGATTTAGATCTAACTTATTTTGTAGTAAAAAATATATTTTTGATTAATGCATTCTTCGTGGCCATCTGATCATAAGAATAAAGTAGGATTTAAAGGCCCTCTCCTTCCATTCGATGGAGTGTTCTTATGGCATGTAGGGATGCTGTGCGTTCCTCCTTAATCAAAAATTAGAACTTATTTTTCTATAAAATTCTAGATCCTAAAATTCTAAAATTTTAATACATATTTTTATTTATGAACCCAAATTTAATTAAGAATTAAGATTATTTAATCAATTTGATTTAAAAATTATAAATTTTTAGATCTAAGACACCTTCATAAAATTAAGATTGGGCTTGGGTAGCTTAATTAGGTATAGCGATTGATCAAATTGAATCAAGAGTTAATTGGTGGCATTAAGAGTACTTAGAATTGACCAGTCTAATAGAATTATGTCTGGGTCAAGGTCAACTCACATTCATATATGGTTGACCAAGTCAAGATCTAATTTGGCTCCACGGCTCAAGCCTGGATTGTAGGCTAGTTTGATTGGTTCTGATTCAATAATTTGATATCTAAGGTAAGTCTGGCAGATATGATCGACTGATTTTTAATTGAAAGGTACTTGATCTGAATGTATTCTTGTCGAGTTAATGGCATATCTCTTCCATCGATCTCACTTACCTGACCATTTATGTCCATCCAGTTCTAATTTGAGTGGCTAATAATTTGAGCTAACCCATGCCACTAGATTAGTCATAATTATTATGACTAAGTCAAGTTAAGTTTAAAAAGACTTAAATCAAATCTTTCTAAGAAAATATTAAGTCATAGGTCTTCCACCATTGTAGATGTGCGGGCCCTTCCTAAGGTTGATTGTTCTCAACTAGATACAGTGGTTCAGTTACACCAAAAAGATGCAACAATGTCTATTAGGCATTGGATGCTATGAGTTGGACTCAATATTCTAGATACGGTAAGAAATCCAATTAAAAATCTAATTTATACAAATGATGGGTTTGACTTAACTAAGAAGTGAAGCAATATTCTAAGCATGGTGAGCTTCATGAATTAGAGATCAGGTTTGAGTGCACCATGATTAAAAAATCATTAGACAAGAGTTATCCACTCATTGGTTGATCCATCTCCAATAACTATTAGGTGAGGTGGTGAGCCAGTTGATGAGACCGCACCATCCACTACAAATCAATTGATCGTGAAGATTTTTGCATCTCTGCCAAGGGAGTGTAGGGATCCAAGTAAATAGTGGAAGCCTAATTTATTTAAAAGTGAACCCCCTAAACAAATTGGTTAAGTCTAATTATAAAATTTTACTAGAAACTTTGACTTTCTATAGAAAAATATCTGCGTCCAACTTACTAGTCTGTATCCTGGACACCCATAAATTGATCGGACCCAACTACAAGGATTGACTTCAGAACTTTAAAATTATTTTGGATTTCAAGAAGTTAACTCATGTGTTGGAATAGAATCCTCCCACTTTACCAGCCCATCCATCCATTGAGCAAAGAGTATCTCTAGAAAAGTGGATGGATGAAGATAATAAAGCTAGGTATTACATATTGGGCTCAATGTCTGATGAGCTTCAATGCCAACATGAAGACATAAAGACTAGCTACCAAATGTTGGCTCACCTACAAGAGTTGTTCAGTGAATAGAGTTGCACAGTCAAATATCAAGTCACTAGGAGACTTTTTAAGACTCAGATGCGTGATGAGCGGTCAGTCCAAGATCATTGTCTGATGATGATCAAGGACTTAGAAGAGCTTGAAAAGTTTGGTGTCAAGTTAGATCAGGATCTATAGATTGATATAATTCTGTAGTCCTTGACTGATGCATATAGGTAGTTCATCATGAACTACCATATGCATAAACTACAAAATACCTTGGCTAAACTTATGAACATGCTAGTCACTAATAAGCTTTCCATGAAAGATTCTAAAGGCTCAGTACTTACTGTGGAGTAGACTTCTTTCAAGAGAAATTCTTTTAGAAAGAAGAAGAAAATCATGAAGAAGCAAAAGATGGAAGGTGGAAAGAAGAAAAAGAAGGTAGAGTCGAAGAAGAAAATTGCTGATAAGAAAAATATTTTTATTATAACATCGATGACTACTAAAAATAGAACTGCCCTCTATACCTGATCAGCTTGAAGAACAAAATGGGGGCAGGTCCTTCTGGAGGTATGCTTATTATAAAATCTAACCTTATGATTTTTTCTACATCCAATTGGATGCTTGACTCTAGTTCGAGTGCTCACTTGTGCACTTCTATGTAGGATCTTAAGAAGCATAGGAGGCTGAGGGATGGTGAGATGATCTCGTACATCAAAAATAGAGCAAGAGTTACTACTATGGTCATGGGAACCTACCCTCTTCAACTACCATCAAGATTAGATTTAGTACTTAGAAACTATTTTTATGTTCCTACAGCAAGCAGAAATTTTATTTCTATTTCATGTTTAGCACAAAAAGGCTATGTAATTAGTTTTCTTAAGGACCATTATAATATTCTTTTTAAATAAAATAAAATTATAAATGGTTTTCTTATAAATAGTCTCTACCAGTTACATATTAATATTTCTATTTTCAATATCGAGTAAAATATAAATGCCATAGGATCAAAATGATCTAAAGATAGTTTAAATGATAGGTATCTTTGGCACCTTAGGCTAGATCATATAGCTGAAGATAGGATTAACAAATTAAAAAAATTTGGACTATTAAGTTTGTTGACTTTTGAGTCATATTTGATTTGTGAATCATGCCTTTATGACAAAATGACCAAGCTTCCTTTTATAGGACATAGGGAAAGGGCCACAGACCTATTTATCTTGGTACATATAGACGTATGTGGCCCATTTGATGTGTCGGCTAGGGGCAATTATATCTACTTCATCATCTTTACCAATGATTTATCTCAGTATGGATATGTGTATTTGATGCGATATAAGTCTGAAGTCTTTAAAAAATTCAAAAAATTTAGACTCGAAATAGAAAAATAAAAAAAAAATCTATTAAGATTCTTTGATCAGATCGAGGAGGTGAATATCTTAGTCGAGAATTCCTAGACTATCTTAAGGATAATGGCATCGTCTCACAATGGACTCCATTTAGAATGCTTCAACTCAACAGGATTTCAGAATGAAAAAACTAGACCCTATTAGATATGGTCCGATCCATGATGAGTTTCATGGATCTTCTCAAATCTTTTTAGGGATATAATCTAATAACCATAATATATTTACTAAATAGGATTCTCTCTAAAACTGTTCCTACCACACCGTATGAGATATGGCATGGTAAGAAATCAAGTCTGATCACCTCAAAATTTAGGATTGTCCAGCAAATGTCAAGAGATAGTAGACGGATAAGTTAGAGTATAGATCCTTTAGAGCTCGATTCATAGGATATCCTAAAATATCGTTAGGATATTATTCCTATCTTCTAGAAGATCATAATATGATTGTGAGCTGATATACTATTTTTTTTGAAAAATAGTTTATTCAAGATGGTGGCATCGAAAGATCGATTAGGCTTGAGGAGAAAGTCTCTCAAAAACAACGAGCTAAAAAATCTATGGAACCTAATTGGATTAAGCCAGTCCAAACACTACCTCCTCTATCTCAAAAATCAACTAAGATTTTTTATCCTCCTGAAAGATACTTAGGTACTATTTCAAAGAATATAGAGAAAATATTCTTCATGAAAAATGGGGTTCATGAAAATAATCCCAAAATATATAACGAGGCAATATCAGATATCGACTCTGAGAAATGGTTAGAGACAATGAGATCAAAAATTTGATTTAATGCGCTTAAACCAAGTCTGAACCTTGGTAGATCCATCTGAAGGTATAGTACCTATTGGATGTAAATGGATCTTCAAAATAAAAATAGGTGCCAATAAAAATATAGAAACATTCAAAACAAGACTCATAGCGAAAGAATATAGTCAACACGAATGCATTAACTATCAGGATACCTTTACGTCAGTAGCCATGCTTAAATTCATCCACACATTGCTTGTTGTTGCAGCCTATTTTAATTATGAAATATGATAGATGGATATGAAAATAGCATTCTTAAATGGATATCTTGAGGAAGATATCTATATGGAACAACTACTTGGTTTTACATCCAGTGATGGTGATCACAAGGTGTGTAAGCTATAAAGATTCATATATGAACTTAAGCAAGCATCTCGAAGTTGGAATGCTCATTTCAGTGATGTGATCAAATCATTTGATTTCATCAAAAATGATGAGGAGCCATATATTTTCAAAAAGATCAGTGGAAGCACTGTTGTCTTTCTCGTACTGTACGTAGATGATATCCTCTTAATTGAAAATGATATTTTCATATTGATCATGGTTAAAATATGGTTGTCTAAAGAGTTCTCTATAAAAGACCTAGGAGAAGCATCCTTTATTCTAAAAATTAAGATCTATATAGATAGACCGAATATGATACTAGGACTTTTATAGAAAATGTACATAGAGGAGGTGCTAAAGAGGTTTAGCATGGAAAACTCCAAAAAGAGTCTAATACCCTTTGGACATGGAATTCATCTCTTTAAAAAGATGTGCCCTAGCACATCTGAGGAGATTAAATGCATGAGCAAGATCTCTTATGCTTTAGCAATAGGAAGTCTCGATCATATATGCCATGCTATGTATACGACCTGATATTGCTCATGCTATGAGTGTCACAAGTAGGTATCAGTCGAATCCAGACGAAGAGCACTAAACTTCTATGAAATATATTCTTAAGTACTTGAGAAGGACTAAGGATATATTTCTAGTCTTTGGTAATAGAGAACTCCAGATCCAGGGGTATATAGACTCAGATTTTATGTTCGACATAAATGATCGAAAGTTGATATCTGAAAGTTTGTTTATGTATAATGGTGCTGTTAGCTGGAAGAGTTTCAAACAGACAGTGATAGCAAACTCCATCATGAAAGCAGAATACATCGCTATGTCAAAAGCTACGAAGGAGGCATTTTGTTATAAAAAATTCACCACAGATCTCGAAGTAATGCCATCGGATGTCATCCCTCTGTACTACGACAATAATGATGCTATAGCCCTTGCTAAAGAGTCGAGGTCTTACCAAAAATCCAAGCACATCGAGTGACAATTCCACCTGATCTGTGATTATCTCGAGAAGGGATACGTCAAGGTCAAGAGAGTCGACACTATAGACAATGCGGTTGACCCACTAACGAAGCTATTGGAATAGCAGAAGATCGAAGCCCATCTTGAGAAGATGGAACTTAGATTTATAGCCAATTGGCTTTAAATCAATTGTGAGTTTGTTAGATGTGTACTCTAGAAGTCAGTTTAGCTAAATACTTGTAATACACTTCTAGGAAAAATTTTATAATTTTAATTATAAATTAATAAAGAATTATTTTCTATCACAGTGTGTGTATTTAAAGTATCTGTGATACATACTATGAGTTAATGATAATGATAATTCATATTTTCAAGAGTTAAAAATTTAAAATATGAAGTTTTATAATTAACTCATAAATTGCTCCTAACCATAGGATCATCACAAGGATGGTGATTGATCTGAAAGATTGATGTACGATCACTTTCTTAGAATAAATGAGTCTTGAGTTTATGGTGTGGAGATACTGGAGCGAGAGTATAAGTACTTGTTAGAGAATGAGGGCACTGAGCATGACTATCTCAAGCAGTTATAAAAGAGTCTACCTTTTTGTTGATGACTGGCTTGATACTGCAGTGGTGTGTCTGGTTCTTTGATCTAAAGTGTATCGACAGTTTATCTTGAGAGTGTTATATTTTGACTACACCATAACTCGATCTCCTAGCTATTCAGAATCCTGAGCTGTTTGTTGGCTATAGCATATTCAATATAGAAATTGGATTGCATCAATAGAAAATCTATCTACCTCGGTAAATGAGGAGTAGCCCTATGTTGATCATGAGATTAATGAAGGGAAATCCTGATTTCCCGGTCCAGGTTCGTCCAGATCTGATTAGATCAAGAGATATATTTCAAAAATTTTCTCTTGATCTCAATCAGATCTTGATATGTTTTAGATCTGATTCTTATTATTTTAATAAATAAGATAAAACAAGATAAATTAAATCAAATTCAATTTACCTGATTTGGGTAATCCTATTACCCTGTAGATGATCCTGATTGCAGCGGAAGGTTCTGGATCTAAGCCACGCAAGCGCCTGGCCTCTACCGATATCCACTCGGGTTGGATCTGGAGAACCTCTTCTTCTCTATCACACCTCCAAAAATCAGATCTGGATCTGATCTGGAGGATCTTCAAAACTCTTTTGAAGATCTGCAGTCGTCCTTTTGCAGCAGCGCAGCCTTCTTGATTTTGATCGCCTTTCCTTGATCTGAATCGCACCAACCTAAATCCAAAACACTTTTGGACGTGGAGAGCAAGGGGAGAAGAGACTATGGCGTGGAGAAGGAGGGGAGAGGCAGCCTTGGGGCATGTCTAATAGCATTGGAATTAGGGTTGGGCGCAGGGTCTTATTTATAGACCTCTTGTGATCCAACTCCTCTTCCTCTCAACCAATCACAACCCTTTATGAAATCAGATCTAAATCTGATTGGTTGGAATAGAGACCCCTGGATTCCTCCTTAGAGGGCGCCTAAGACCAGTCAAACTGGATTCTTAGTAGAACTCTGATTGGAATCCAAAAGGGAGGTGGAGTCCTTGTCCAACAAGGACTCCTAGGCGCCTCCTACTTAGGCTCACGCCACCCTTGGCGTGCGCCTTTCTCCTTGCCAAGTTCTGGCAGGGGGACAGGCCCCCACCAGCTCTCCAATAGGTGCATGACATGTGGTCAAAAGTCAAAGGGTGAATGGTCAACGTTTGACCAGTCAAAGGTAGACTTTTGACCAAAGTCAAAGAACAAGAAATGGCAGGTGACCAAAAATGGCAGGTAATGTCTTACAAATAAGACAACCTATTCTAACTTGGACAACCTCCAGTCAGACCATATGAAGGCCTCTGATTGAGCACAAACTCCTTTGGCTCAGTCAGGACAACTTATTTATGATAGTAAAAGAAGAACGTTAGGTTCAATCGAGTGCTAGCACGATTTCCTTGAACCTAATTGAATCTCATTCAGAATCAATTGAACTAGATCAGTTCAATTGATGATCACCAGATTCAAACCCTTGTTTGTGTGACCCAGTTAGGTTCAGTTCTGTATGGTAATGGGATATGTCATGATCTCTATCATAGACATCATCGAAACTCCTTTCGATGGATCAGAACTCTTCTGATTCGAACAGCTAGAATGATCGATCATCTAAATCATTCTAATTGCTCCCAAAATCCACCAGTGACACCTAGCAGTATATGGTGGCAACCCATCAGAGCTGAATGCGAACCTCTTGGTGCAGCTACCTGTGTGATTAAGTTCTTCTATCTTGAGCCCCGATCAGATTAGGGTTAAGGTGAACTCGTCAAACCCTAGTCTCTGTCATATGATGTAATCATTCGATTCGAGTCCAATGTGAAAATCTAAATAGAAACTCTTTCTATTATTTCACTCTGCCATGGCCATGGGCTTCAGGACTTGATTCTCATGATCATCATAGGGCTACTCCTCTACCACCGAGGTAGATAGATTCCATCTTGATGCAATCCAGTTCCTACAATGAACATGCTATAGCCAACATACACCTCAGGGTTCCATATGGCTAGGAGATCGAGTAATGGTGTAGTCAAACTATAACACCCTCAAGGTGAACTACCGATGCATCTCAGGTCAAAGAACCAGACACACTACTGCAGCATCGAGTCAGTCATTGACGAGAAGGTAGACTTCCTAATGACTACTCGAGGTGGTCACGCTCAGTGCCCTCGTTCTCTAACGAGTACCTGTACTCTCGCTCTGGTGTCTCCACACCGTAGACTCAAGACTCATCTACTAAAGAGAAGCGATCGTACACCAACCTTCCGGATCAATCACCATCCTCGTGATGATCCTATGGTCGGGAAGCTGTTTATGAGTTAATAATGATTATTCATGTCTTAAATTTTCAACTCTTGAAAATATGAATTATCATTACCATTAACTCAAAGGATGTATCACAGACACTAAATACACAGGTGTGATAGAAAATAACCCATTTTATTAATTATAGTCAAAATTATAATTTTGCCCCAAGAAGTGTATTACAAGTGTCAGCCAATTCTGGCTTCTAGGGCACATATATCTAACAATCTCCCACTTGTCCTAAAGCCAATTGGCTACAAGTCTAAGTCCCATCTTCTCAAGGTGGGCTTCGATCTTCTGCTGGCCCAACGGCTTTGTAAGTGGGTCTGCCACATTATCTGTGGAGTTGACTCTCTTGACCTCAACATAACCTTTCTCAAGGTAATCGCGGATGAGATGATATCGCTGTTTGCTAAGAACTCTTCCAGCACAAACAGTCTGCCAGATGTCGACTTTCGATCATCTATATCGGATATAAAGTCCGAGTCAGTGTATCCCTGGACTTGGAGTTCTCCATTACCAAAGACCAGCATCATATCCTTAGTTCTTCTCAAGTACTTAAGGATACATTTCACAGAAGTCCAATGTTCTTCACCTGGATTTGACTGATATCTGCTTGTGACACTCACAGCATGGGCTATATCAGGTCGTGTACATAGCATGGCATACATGAGGCTCCCTATTGCAGAAGCATAAGGGATCTTGCTCATGCGTTCTATTTCCTCAGGTGTGCTGGGGCACATCTTCTTGGAAAGATGAATACCATGTCTGAAGGGTATTAATCCCCTCTTAGAGTTTTCCATACTAAACCTCTTTAGTACTTCCTCTATGTACATCTTCTATGAAAGTCCTAGCATCCTATTCGGTCTATCCCTATAGACCTTAATTCCTAGAATAAAGGATGCTTCACCTAGGTCTTTCATGGAGAATTCCTTGGACAACCACATCTTGATTGATGTCAACATGGGAATATCATTCCCAATAAGGAGGATGTCATCCACGTACAATACGAGGAAGACAACAGCGCTCCCGCTGACCCTTTTGAAAACACATGGTTCCTCTTCGTTTTTGATGAAACCAAACTTTTTGATCACATCATTGAAACGAGTGTTCCAGCTCCGAGATGCTTGCTTAAGTCCATATATGGACCTTTGCAGCTTGCAAACCTTGTGATCAGTATCACTGGATGTGAAACCTAGCGGCTGTTCCATATAGATATCTTCCTCAAGATATCCATTTAGGAATGCCGTTTTCACGTCCATTTGCCATATTTCATAATCGAAATAGGCTGCAACGGCAAGCAATGTGCGGATGGATTTTAGCATAGCTACTGGGGAAAAGGTATCCTGATAGTCAATGCCTTCACGTTGACTATAACCTTTTGCCACCAGTCTAGCCTTGAATGTCTCCACATTCCCATCTGCACCAATCTTTCTCTTGAAGATCCATTTACACCCAATAGGTACTATACCTTCTGGTGGATCTACCAAGGTCCAGACTTGGTTTGAGTGCATCGAGTCGATCTCTGACTTCATTGCCTCAAGCCATTTCTCAGAGTCGATATCTGATATCGCCTCGTTGTAGGTTTTGGGATCATCTCCATGAGCACCATTACCTACGAGGAACATTTTCTCTATGTCCTCTGAAATAATACCTAAGTATCTTTCAGGGGGACGGGAAACTCTTTTTGATCTACGAGGTGGAGGAGGTAGTGTTCTTATTGGCTCAACCTGATTTGGTTCCACTTGGTCCTTAGCTCGTTCTGCTTGTGAGACTTTCTCATCAAGCTTAATCTGCTTTCCAATGCCACTATCTTGAATAAACTATTTTTCAAGAAATATGGCATGTCGACTCACAATCACATTATGGTCTTCTGGAATGTAGAAATAGTATCCTAATGACTCTTTAGGATATCCTATGAATCGAGCTCTAAAGGACCTAAATTCTAACTTGTCCGCTTGTTGTCTTTTGACATGAGCCGGACAACCCCAAATTCTGAGATGACTCAGACTTGGTTTCTTACCGTGCCATATCTCATACGGTGTGGTAGGAACGGTTTTAGAGGGAACCCTATTCAGTAAATAGATTGAAGTTAATAATGAATGTCCCCAAAGGAAATCAGGGAGGTCTGTGAAGCTCATCATGGATCGAACCATATCCAATAGAGTCCGATTTCTCCGTTCTGAAACCCCGTTGAGTTGAGGTGTTCCTGGTGGAGTCCATTGAGAGACTATGCCATTTTCCTTAAGATAGTCTAGGAATTCCCGGCTAAGGTATTCACCTCCTCGATCTGATCGAAGAACCTTAATGGGTTTTCCAGTTTGTTTTTCTACTTCATGTCTGAATTCTTTGAACTTTTCAAAGGCTTCAGACTTGTGTCTCATAAGATACACATACCCATACCTAGACAGATCATCGGTAAAGGTAATGAAGTAGACAAAATTGCCTCTAGCCGGCACATCGAATGGGCCGCACACATCAGTATGTACTAGGGCAAGGAGATCTGTGGCCCTCTCCCCATGTCCAACAAAAGGGAGTTTAGTCATTTTGCCTTGAAGACAAGATTCACAAGTTGGATATGACTCAAAAGTCAATGGACTCAATAGCCCATTTTTCTCCAATTTGTTAATCCTATCTTCTGCTATATGACCTAATCTCAGGTGCCATAGATATCTGTCGTTTGGACTATCCCTAGGTCGTTTGGCATTCACGTTTTGCTCGATAGTTAAAATAGGTACATCAATATGCAACTGATAAAGACCATTAACAAGGAAACCATTTGCAATTTTATTTCTTTCATAAAGAATGTTACAATGGTCCTTAAAGAAGGTGATCACATAAGCCTTTTTGTGCTAAGCATGAAACAGAAATCAAATTCCTGCTAGCTGCAGGCACATAATAACAGTCTTTTAAAACTAAGTCTAAACCAAATGGTAATCGCAGAGGGTATGTTTCCACGGCTACTGCAGCAACTCTTGCTCCATTACCGACGCGTAGGATCATGTCTCCATCCCTCAGCCTCCTGCTATCCTCAAGACCCTGCATAGAAGTGCACAGATGAGCACTAGAACCAGAGTCAAGCACCCAACTGGATGCAGAAGAAACCATAAGGTTAGACTCAATAACGAGCATACCTCCAGAAGGACCTTCCTTCTTGTTCTTCAGGGTGGCCAGGTAAGTAGGGCAGTTCCGCTTCCAATGGCCGTCGCTGTTGCAATGGAAACACTTTCCTTTGCCATCGACCTTCTTCTTCGGATTCTGCCTTCTTCTTCTTTGATCCTTCTACCTTTTGCTTTTTCACAGACTTCTTTTTCTTTCCATAAGACTTTCTTTTGGAAGAAGTCCGTTCCATAGCAAGAACTGAGCCTTTAGAACCTTTCATAGAAAGCTCAGCGGTAACCAGCATATTCATCAACTCGGCCAAGGAATTCTGAAGTTTATGCATGTGGTAATTCATGATGAATTGCCCATATGCATCAGTCAAGGATTGCAGAATAATATCGTTCTGCAAGTCCAAGTCCAACTTCACACCGAGCTTCTCAAGCTCTTCCATGTCCTTGATCATTGTCAGACAGTGATCTTGGACTGACTGCCCATCACGCATCTTAGCCTTAAAAAGTCATTTCGTGACTTGATATTTGGCTGCACGACTCTGTTCACCAAACATCTCCTACAGGTGAGCCAACATTTGGCGAGCAGTCCCGATATCTTCATGTTGGCGCTGGAGCTCATCAGACATCGAGCCCAACATGTAGTATCTGGCCTTATTGTCTTCGTCAATCCATTTTTCCAGAGACGCTCTCTGTTCAGTGGATGGACGAGCTGGTAAGGTGGGAGGGTCCTGGTCCAAAACATGTGTTAACTTCTCTAAACCCAAAACAATTTTGTAGTTCCTGAGCCAATCTTTATAATTGGGTCCAGTCAGTCTATGTGTGTCTAGGATACGTGCCAGTGGGTTGGACGCAGACATTTTCCTGTAGAGAGTCAAAGATTCTAGTTAGATACTGTAATTTTGACTTGACCAATTTGTTTAGGGATTTTATTTTTAAACAAATTAGCTCCCACTATTTTCTCGGATCCCTACACTTCCTTTGTAGAGATGCGAAAATCTCCTGCGATTGATGATTTCTAGTGGGTGGTGCGGTCTCACCAACTGACTCATCACCTCACCTAACAGTTATTGGTGATGGGTTAGCCAATGAGTGAACAACTCTTGTTCAATGATTCTCTAATCATGGTGCACCCAAACTTGGTCTCTAATTCATGAATCTCACCATATCCGAAATATTGATCCACTCCTTAGTTAAGTCAGACCCACCATTTGCATAGACTGGGTTCCTAATTGGGTCTCTCACCGTATCCAGAATATTGAGCCCAACTCATCCTCCAGCCCATAGCATCCAATGCCTAATAGACATGGTTGCATCTTCCCGGTGCAACTGAGCCACTGTATCCAGCCGAGAACAATCAACCCCGGGAAGGGCCCGCACGTCTACAATGGTGGAAGACCTCGGACTTAATCTTTTCTTAGGGAGAATTGATTCAGGTCTCATTAAACTAGACTTGGCTTAGTCATAACAATTATGACTAACCTAGTGGCATGGGTCAGCTCGGATTATTGACCACCTCAGATCAGAACTGTGTCAACAGATATGGCCAGGTAAGTGAGACCGGTGGAAGGAATATGCCGTTAACTCGCACAAGAACGCATTCAGGTCGAGTAGCTTCCAATTAAAAACCAGTCGTCGTCGTCTGTGCCAAACTTACCTTAGACACCAAATTGTTGAGTCAGAACCAATTGGGTTAGCCTACAATCCAGACTCTAACCTCTGAGCCTAATTAGGTCTTGCTTGATCGTGACTCGATCTTGACCCAGACTTAATCCTATTAGGCTGGTCAATTTAAGCATTGTTGATCCCATCTAACCAACTCTTGATTCGGTTTGATCAACCGCTTAGACCTAATTGAGCTACCCAAGCCCGAACCCAGTATTATGAATATGTCTTAGATCTGAAATTCTCAATTTTAGATCTAATTAATATTCCATAAACTTAATTCTTAATTAAGTTGGGATTCATAAACAAAATATGCACAATAAATCCTAGGGTTTCAGGATCTAGGGTTTTGCAGAAAGTAAGTTTTGGATTTCTGATTAAGGACGAACACGCAGCACCCCTACACGTCATAAGAACACCCCATCGAATGGGAAGAGAGGGCCTTTAAACCCTTCTTCGTTCTTATGACCGGACGGCCAAGAGGAACGCCTTAATCAGGAACATGTAAATCTACAAAACAGTTATAGATCTATATCATATATCTCATATACAAATTTAGATCTAATCAAGGCATATTTTGCATACATCTCATGTATCAAATCATGCATATTTTCAGATCTAAATTATCACATAATAATCTAAAAAATTAGATTTAAATTGATCTAATCAAAATAAATTCTAATCTAGATAATTATGTAGAACTATTCTACAACTAGTCTAGTCATGCATCTATCATATCTCATATGATATTTAAAATTAAATAATTTTTATTTGCTATTTATCAGATGTTATTATAATACTTATAATATCAAAAAATAGTAAATAAGAAGATCTAAAATATGATTTAATCAGATTAAATCAAAGACATGCAAAACTATTCTATAGAACTATTCTATTCTAGAACTAGTCATGCATATCTTCATAATCTTAGATCCAAATCATTTAATTTTAATTTTTTCTGATTTCAGATCTGATCACATCTCATGTGACATCTGAAATCACTTTATTTTCTAATTAAAATAAAATTAAAATTAGATCTAAATAATTTAGAACCATGGCTCTGATACCAGTTGAAGGGAAATCCTGATTTCCCGATCCAGGTTCGTCCAGATCTGATTAGATCAAGAGATATATTTCAAAAATTTTCTCTTGATCTCAATCAGATCTTGATATGTTTTAGATCTGATTCTTATTATTTTAATAAATAAAATAAAACAAGATAAATTAAATCAAATTCAATTTACCTGATTTGGGTAATCCTATTACCCTGTAGATGATCCTGATTGCAGCGGAAGGTTCTGGATCTAAGCCACGCAAGCGCCTGGCCTCTACCGGTATCCACTCGGGTTGGATCTGAGAACCTCTTCTTCTCTATCACACCTCCAAAAATTAGATCTGGATCTGATCTGGAGGATCTTCAAAACTCTTTTGAAGATCTGCAGTCGTCCTTTTGCAGCAGCGCAGCCTTCTTGCTTTTGATCGCCTTTCCTTGATCTGAATCGCACCAACCTAAATCCAAAACACTTTTGGACGTGGAGAGCAAGGGGAGAAGAGACTATGGCGTGGAGAAGGAGGGGAGAGGCAGCCTTGGGGCGTGTCTAATAGCATTAGAATTAGGGTTGGGCGCAGGGTCTTATTTATAGACCTCTTGTGATCCAACTCCTCTTCCTCTCAACCAATCACAACCCTTTGTGAAATCAGATCTAAATCTGATTGGTTGGAATAGAGACCCCTGGATTCCTCCTTAGAGGGTGCCTAAGACCAGTCAAACTGGATTCTTAGTAGAACTCTGATTGGAATCCAAAAGGGAAGGTGGAGTCCTTGTCCAACAAGGACTCCTAGGCGCCTCCTACTTGGGCTCACGCCACCCTTGGCGTGCGCCCTTCTCCTTGCCAGGTTCTGGCAGGGGGACAGGCCCCCACCAGCTCTCCAATAGGTGCATGACATGTGGTCAAAAGTCAAAGGGTGAATGGTCAATGTTTGACCAGTCAAAGGTAGACTTTTGACCAAAGTCAAAGAACAAGAAATGGCAGGTGACCAAAAATGGCAGGTAATGTCTTACAAATAAGACAACCTATTCTGACTTGGACAACCTCCAGTCAGACCATATGAAGGCCTCTGATTGAGCACAAACTCCTTTGGCTCAGTCAGGACAACTTATTTATGATAGTAAAAGAAGAACGTTAGGTTCAATCGAGTGCTAGCACGATTTCCTTGAACCTAATTGAATCTCATTCAGATCAATTGAACTAGATCAGTTCAATTGATGATCACCAGATTCAAACCCTTGTTTGTGTGACCCAGTTAGGTTCAGTTCTGTATGGTAATGGGATATGTCATGATCTCTATCATAGACATCATCGAAACTCCTTTCGATGGATCAGAACTCTTCTGATTCGAACAGCTAGAATGATCGATCATCTAAATCATTCTAATTGCTCCCAAAATCCATCAGTGACACCTAGCAGTATATGGTGGCAACCCATCAGAGCTGAATGCGAACCTCTTGGTGCAGCTACCTGTGTGATTAAGTTCTTCTATCTTGAGCCCCGATCAGATTAGGGTTAAGGTGAACTCGTCAAACCCTAGTCTCTGTCATATGATGTAATCATTCGATTCGAGTCCAATGTGAAAATCTAAATAGAAACTCTTTCTATTATTTCACTCTGCCATGGCCATGGGCTTCTGGACTTGATTCTCATGATCATCATAGGGCTACTCCTCTACCACCGAGGTAGATAGATTCCATCTTGATGCAATCCAGTTCCTACAATGAACATGCTATAGCCAACATACACCTCAGGGTTCCATATGGCTAGGAGACCGAGTAATGGTGTAGTCAAACTATAACACCCTCAAGGTGAACTGCCGATGCATCTCAGGTCAAAGAACCAGACACACTACTGCAGCATCGAGTCAGTCATTGACGAGAAGGTAGACTTCCTAATGACTACTCGAGGTGGTCACGCTCAGTGCCCTCGTTCTCTAACGAGTACCTGTACTCTCGCTCCGGTGTCTCCACACCGTAGACTCAAGACTCATCTACTAAAGAGAAGCAATCGTACACCAACCTTTCGGATCAATCACCATCCTCGTGATGATCCTATGGTCGGGAGCTGTTTATGAGTTAATAATGATTATTCATGTCTTAAATTTTTAACTCTTGAAAATATGAATTATCATTACCATTAACTCAAAGGATGTATCACAGACACTAAATACACAGGTGTGATAGAAAATAACCCATTTTATTAATTATAGTCAAAATTACAATTTTGCCCCAAGAAGTGTATTATTAGTGTCAGCCAATTCTGGCTTCTAGGGCACATATATCTAACAATCAAGTCCTTAAGCCCATGGCCATCGCAGTGTGAAGATGATAGAAAGAGTTTCTATTAGAATTTAATATCAGACTCGAATCAAGTGATTAATTCATATGATGGATATTGGGTTTGACGAGTTCACCTTAACCCTAATCCTATCGGGGCTCAAGATAGAAGAACTTAATCACACAAGTAGCTATATTGAAAGGTTCACTTTCAGTTCTGATGGCCTGCCACCATATACTACTAGGTGTCATTAGTGAATTTTGGGAGTAATTAGAATGATCTTGATGATCGATTATTCTAATTGTGTGAATCAAAAAAGTTCCGTTCCATCGAAAGATGTTTCGATGATGTCGATGATAGAAATCATGACATATCTCATTACCATATAAAACTAAATCTATCTAGATCACACAAACAAGGATTTAGATCTGGATGTGATCAATTGGGCTAATATAGTTTGATTGATTTGAATTTGATCCAATCAAGTTCAAACAAATCATGCTAGCATACGATTGAGCCTAACATTCTCCTTCTATAGTTTTTTTGATCTATCTCTATAGAGTCAAATTTGATTTGACTCATCCCTAGATTATAAATGGGTTTATTTTCATCTAGCTGAAACTTATTCAGGTCAGATTAATTCTAGAAATAAATTCATTCTGAAATGCAATTGGACTAGGGTCAATAGTTGACCTAATTAAGAGAATTAAAGGTTACAGGATCAAAACCTTCTAGAAAATTTTTTAGGAACTCTTTTCCTCTAATTTTTGGATATGTGATAGAGCTTGAGTCATACTTTGGGTGTGCCAAATTTGATGATTTTTAGAGATACCCAGATTGGGTTAAGATGGAGTTTGATTTTGATCAAACTCTTAAGGGAAGAGTCCTAGGTGCCTTGGACTCTTCCTTATCCCTTCATGCTGCCACCTTTGGAGATGTTTTTGGTCGACCAAACCTAATAGAAATCAGGTTGAGGATGTGGGCTATCAGCTCTAGAGTCCTAAGTTATCAAGCAATTCGATTGCCTGATGAAATGGGACTTTAAGGTGGCGCAGCAGTCTATTTAAAGACCCTGCACCCTAGGGCTTTAATCCTTTTTGATCACCACGCCTATATGCTGCCACGATAAACCTCCTCCATGCTCCATCTAGAGCTCCTCCCTCTCTTCTCCATGTCCACACCAGAGTTGGTGAGGTTTTAGCTGTCAAAAGTTGAGAAAAGCTAAAGATAAAATAAGATAAGGCAATCTAGATCAAGAGATAGGGTACTGCCTTCAAAGTTTGTTTGAAGGCTTCACAAATTAGATCCAGATCTAATCTTTTAAGATTAGATCCATAAGGAGAGCGCATCTAGATCCAGCCTGAGTGGACTCTAGTAGAGGTCAGGCAATTGCGTGGCTACATCCAAAACCCTGGATGACAATAGATCATCGATAGGGTAAAAGCTATTTACCCAACCAAGATAAGAAAATTAAATCTGATTTAATTTTAATTTTTAATTTTAATATTAAATTCATAGGATCAGATTCGAGATGTCTCAAATCTAATTAAAATTTTTAAAAAAAAATTTAAAATATTTTTTCAGATCCAATCAGATCTGAATGATCATATGGTAGAAAATAGGATTTTTCTTCAACAGACTCAAACTTTATGTCTGACATAGATGATCGAAAGTTGACATCTAAAAGTCTATTCCTGTGCAATGGTGGTGCTCAAGCCGACTATGATAGCAGATTCCACCATGAAGGTAGAGTACATCACTATCTTGGAAGCTGCAAAGGAAGCATTCTGGTTCAAGAAGCTCGTTGCAGAGCTTGGAGTGATGCCATCAGATACCGTTCCTCTATACTATGATAACAACAGTGCCATAGCCCTAGCTAAGGAGTCAAAGTCTTACCAAAAGTCTAAGTATATCGAGCAGCAATTCCACCTCATCTGTGATTATCTCGAGAAGAAATACGTCGAGATCAAGAGAGTCGATACTGCAGATAATGCGACTGCCCATTGATAAAGCCTTTAGGCCAGTAGAAGATTGAAGCCCACCTTGAGAAGATAGGACTTAGATTTGTAGTCAATTGACTTTAGATCAAGTGGGAGTTTGTTAAATATGTGCTCTAGAAGCCAAATTGATCGATACTTGTAAATACTTTCTAGGAGCATTTTTATAATTTTGACTTAAAATTAAAAAAAAAATTATTTTTTCTATCACATTATGTATTAAAGTATCTATGATACATCCATTGAGTTAACGAGTATGATAACATATATTCTCAAGAGTTGAGAATTTAAGATATGTGTTATCATAATTAAGTCATAAACTACTCTCGATAATAAGATCATTACGAGAATGATGATTGATCTAGAAGATTGGTGTACAATCACTTTCTTAGGATAGACATATCTTAAGTCTATAGTATGAAGACACCGGAGTGAGAGTACATATACTTATTAAGAATAAGAACACTGAGCATGATCACCTCGAGCAGTCATAAGGGAGTCTATCTTCTCGTTGATGTCTAGCTTGATGCTGCAATCATGTGTCTAATTCTTTGACTTAAGGTACATCAACAGTTCATCTTGAGTGTGTTATAGTTTGACTACACCATAACTCGATCTTCTGGCCATTCAGAATTCTAAGGTGTATATTGGCTAGAGCATATTCATTGTAGGAATTGGATCACACCAACATGAGATCTATCAACCTCAGTAGAGGAGTAGTCCAATGATGATAATGAGATCGAGTCCTAAAATCCATAGCCATGATAGTGTGAAATAATAGAAAGAAGTTTCTATTAGAATTTTTCATCGGACTCGAATTGAATAATTTATTTATATGATAGGTGTAGAATCTGACGAGTTCATCTTGACCTAGATCTTGTCGGAGCTCATGATAGAAGAACCTAATTGCACAGGTAGCTACACCTAAAGGTTCGTATATGGTTCTAATAGATTGCCATCACATACTGGTAGGTGTCACTGGTGGATTTTGGGATCAATTAGAATTGTATTGATAATCGATGATCCTAATTAAGTGAGTTAGAAAAGTTTTGATCTATTGAAAGGTATTTTGATGATGTCGATGATAGAGATCGCGACATATCTTATTACCATACAGAACTGTACCTAACTGGATCACACAAATAAAAATTTAAATTTGGATGTCATTAATTGGGTTAACTTGGTTCGATTAATTTAGATTAGATCCAATCAGATTCAAGAAAATCATGCTAGCACATGATTGAACCTGACTTTCTTCTTCTATGAACTTTTTGGTTAGTCTAGACTCGATCAAATTTGATTTGGCTTGTCTAGAAACTTTATCTAGTCTTATCCTAGTCTAACTAGACCTTGTTCTGGTCTGATTGGACCTTTTTCTGGTCAGAACAAAGCTTGTCCTAATGAGGTCAAGGCTTGTCCTAACCAGATTAGGATTTATCTTAAAATCATAAGATGGAATTAGGACAAGGATCAAATTGATCCGATCTTTGTAGGAATGAAGAAGAAGGGCATGCACCCTTGGAGTTTATTTTTGGGTGCACGCCTTTAGATGGTTTTGGCATGAAGGAGGAGGACACACGCCTATCCTAGTGTGCGCCTATGATGGATAAGGATGAAAGGAGTTTGAAGGAGTTCAAACTCTAGGAAGAGTTTTATCGACGCCTACCCTATCCCTTATCTGATTTTGGCACCAATTTTTAACCTTTTTGGGCAACAAAATGAAGGGAGATCTAATATATGGTGTGGGCTATATTGTGGAGTTTTTCTGCTTTAAATGGTTACTTAACGCCCTAGGACTCTTGGACTCTTGAATTGTCTGTAAAAAGGGACTTGCGCCTAGGCCTTTGTTCATCTAAATCTCCCACTTGGAGGTGCTGCCATTCTCTCCACCTCTACACCTCCTCTTCCTGATCCTCTCTCTCTTCTCCATGCCTAAGGTGTTGGGCAATTCAGCTATCGAGCGTTGAGGAGTGCTGCCGCAAAGATCAAGTCAAGTAGCTCTAGTTCGTGTGATGGATATGCTGCTGTCGAAGATTAGATTGAAAGCAAACCAGAAGGTTTCGGATCTGATCTTTTGAGATCAGATCTAGAAGGAGGAGACCTCCAAATTTGATCCGAGTGGATACCGATAGAGATCGGACACGCACGCGGCTCAAGTTAGAATCTTGAAACATCATCAGATCATTACTACGGATGAACGATTCACCCAATCAAGTGATATGGGATATCATAGATTTAATTTTTATTTTTATTTTTATTTTCATATCAATCTAATCAGATATGAGAACTCTCAGATCTAATTGGATGAGTAGAAAAATTTTACTGCAGATCTGATCCGATCAGATCGATCCTACGATAAAGAACTAGATTTTTCCTTCGAGGACAACTTTATTTGGACAGTATTTTGGTAAATATTTTCTAACAGGCATGATTTTTATAATTTTTTAAAATTTAATATTATTTTGGTAAATTTATCGAGAGAATTAGAAGGTTGGATGCTTATTTTGCATTCCAAGAATTTTTTATAAGAAAGGAGGATAAGGATCCACCCGTGTATTAAATAGAGAACAAAGAATAATATGGTCTCAATAGGAAGTTTAAAGATTTCGTAACTTGATAAAGAGAGAAAATTAGAAAGGAGATGGTATACTTATATTGCATTTTCAATAACATTTTTTTTTATTGAGAGGGAGATGATATGTTTGAGAAGATAGAATGATCGTTCTCAGTTTAAAGACTGCACAATTTCTCACAAAGTCTAAAGAAACTCTCATGCTTCTCGTTACATAGAATGAACTCTCATGCTTCTCGTTGCATAGAATGGACCAATCATTCAAAATAGAAAGAATGAAGTTCAACGAGAAAGTCCGTGGAAGCTTTATTGAGAAAAATATGGTCGTTATCCAAAAGAATATGGCCACTCGGGAGTAGTCAAACGAAGGGCTGAGGGTCTTGGAAATAGAAGAGCTCCTTCAATCCGTGGCTAAAGATTATTTCAATAGTATCTTAAATCAATTTACAAATCAACTAATATGTTTCATTTAGTAATTTTATTAGATTTTTTATTCTAATTTTATCTTGATATATTTTATTAAATAAAATATTTTATAACAATAAAGCTTTTTCTAACATATCATTTTTAACAATATGTGGTGGAACATCGCAAAGAACATGAGATGTAGTACCATCCCAAATATTGGGATAATATTATTCCATCGTTGTCCTAACATTTCAATCACGTATTGAGACATATTCTTTTTTTGAAGATTTTTTAGATGAGATGGGACAGCATCCCATCCCATTCCATAGAAAAATTTAAAAAAAAAATATTTTATAAATTTTAAATCTTAATGATAAATATATTAAAAGAGTACATTATTCATTTCCGATAGGAATAGTTTTGGGCCATATATACAATCCCTTTATTTTGATAAAATGAAATTTGATTTAACCCTTTGATATAGCACTTTACTGCTGAGCTAGCAAGCCCAATCTTTGATCCAATAGTAAGTATTTTGATATGTTTCATTGAAATCAAACACTTGATTTACAATTAAAATGGTGGAATATAATCATATCTTTGGATGCATTTGGTTCACACTTGAAATCAGAACCAAGATAAATTGAAATAACAATTGGAATAGCCGTAGTTTTCAATGCATCGGGTTTGTGACTAAAATTAGAATCTAAATAGGCAAGGGTTGAGATTGAATTTTAGGCAATTGGAAAATCTTATTTCCTCCTGGAATCAAAATACGAACAGGACTTCTCTAATGTAATTGAACCGGTGATTTGTCCAATCTCTCCTTCAAATCAATAGAATATATTTTTTCTTTTAAAACTCATTGATGTACGGATTCATAACAATGATATTATAGAAAAACAATATATTTATAACCATACTTTCCATAAAAGAAGTATAACATCTGATCTTGTGAGGCCCACAGATTCTTTTTCTTTACCAGGAAGGCACATTCTGAGGAAGCCTGCCTCCTCCAGAATATGGATAAAGACACCTAGGTAATATATAATTTGCAACATTAAAAGCATATTTATAACTTCTAAAAGCCCACTAAATAAGCCTGACTTTTTTCCCGGGTGCCACCTTCCTATCCTCTTTTTCCCTTGCATTTGTCCTGATTTTTCTTTTTTCCTAAATAATTAGCAATACCAAGATGAACAGGGATTTTATCTCTCATGTAAAAAAAAAAAAATTATAAATTTATTATCAAATCATACAATGATCATTCCGAAATCAATACAAATATATGAAGAAGAATGTTGAAATGTTTTAAGACCTGTGATGCTAACGACATCATGAAAGAAGATTGCATGCATTGACTCGGATCCCACTTAGATGTATTACTTAAGATCCAACGGCCCAATGTACTTTATTTTTTTAGTTCTCAGGATCACAAACCGTCCAAAAATATATGATCTTTATGTTTCTCACAAATAAATGATATTATAATTCGTTAATTTGTTGGGGAATTGGGGCAGGGAGTTTGCATTCGATGGCCGAAGATCAAAGGAAAACCGTAATACACGCTGACGTTACCTGTACGCCATACCCGCACTGCAAACGATTCGGCGAGTCTCTCAATCCTGTCATTAAAACAATAAATAAGGAAATAAAGGATTAGAGGAAAGGGTCAAGCGAATCTAACTCCTTCCTTTCGCCCTCGATCCTTCTCCCGCTTCGCGTTGCTCCCCTTCTCACCCATCTCCGACCCCTAAAAAAATATCCAATTTTGATCCCAAAATGGAGATATTTTAGACCGCAACAAAGAGATCCGTGTCTCTCTCCTTCGATCTCCACTGCCATCCTCTCCCCGTAAAACCCTAATCGCCATGGTTTCGATTTTTATTGGTTTTTCGAAACTTTTTTTTATTGGGGTGGAGAAATTGTGAGCGAGGTTGAGAGATTTGGCCCAAAAATGCTCTCGAAGTCGCCGTTTGTGCTCTCATTTCTACTTCTGCTATCGCTTCCCCTTCTCTTCGTTCTTGGTCCCCGGATTCTGCCCCCAAAGACGCTCCCGAGCATCCCGGATCCCGACGAGATCGACGATCTCGCCCTCTTCCGCCGCGCCACCCTGGCCTCCGACGGCGGCGGAGGAGTCGGCGCCGGCGCCGGGTTCCGCCGCCGCCCGCCGTCGCCGCCCAAGATCGCGTTCCTCTTCCTTACCAACTCCGACCTCTCCTTCGCCCCCTTGTGGGAGAAGTTCTTCGAGGGGCACGGTCGACTGATGAACGTCTACGTCCACGCCGACCACGCCGCCCGCCTCCACCTCCCGCCGACGCCGTCGTTCCGCGGGCGGTTCATCCCGGCCAAGGCCACCCAGCGCGCCTCACCGACCCTCATCTCCGCCGCCCGCCGCCTCCTCGCGGCGGCACTCCTCGACGACCGGGCCAACGCCTTCTTCGCCCTCGTCTCCCAGCACTGTATCCCTCTCCACTCCTTCCGCTTCGTCTACCACGCCATCCTCGCCGGCGCCGGCGCGCCCCCTTCCTCCACCTCCGGCGGCCGTCTCCGCCGCCGCCACCGCAGCTTCATCGAGATCCTCTCCGGCAATCCCATTCTCCGGGACCGCTACAACGCCCGCGGCAAGAACGTCATGCTGCCGGAGGTACCCTTCGAGCTCTTCCGCGTCGGTTCCCAGTTCTTCATTCTGGTGAGGCGCCACGCCGTTCTCGTCGTCCGGGACCGCCGCCTCTGGAAGAAGTTCCGGATGCCGTGCCTCAAATCCATGAAGAACTCTTGCTACCCGGAGGAGCATTACTTCCCCACCCTTCTTGATATGCAAGACCCCAATGGCTGCACTCACTACACCCTCACTCGTGTCAATTGGACCGGCAGCATCGGCGGCCACCCGCATACTTATCGGCCGCCGGAGATCTCCGGCGATCTCATCAGGGAGCTGAGGAAGTCCAATTCCACCTATTCTTACCTCTTTGCCCGCAAGTTCTCGCCCGACTGCCTCGATCCCCTGCTCGAGATCGCCGACACCATCATCTTCCGAGATTAGTGTCCATTACTCCTTTTGGTTGCCCAATTGTTCCGGGTGATCGATGCTTACAAATGAATGAGGTATGGAACTGATCCATTGTCCCAAGGTCGTTTCTCTGGGTCCTGAAGCCCGTAGTGCACTTGTTGGTATGGTAAGGCACTGGCATTGGTGGGTTTTCATGGGAACTAGTCCATGTTTGGAGAAGGGATTGTGTATAATATATGCTAGAAGTATAATAAGTCTTCATTTCTTTCTTTTCTTTTCTTTTCTTTTTTCCGCATATGGAAGTATATATGGTCAGCTTCATTCCATAAGTTGGGATATTTTGTTGCTGCATTGTGAACTACTGAGAGAAAAATCACTCCAAGATCTTTGTTAGAAGTTTCGGCATGGATGAATGGAATGATTGTGTTATATGTTTGGTTTATTAGCTTGATGCTTTCAAGTCCACATTTCCCTGGGTTATTGCTCCTGATCTCTTGCTGTTCTAATGCTCTAGACAAAAAAGTCCATCCTTCTGTACTAAAGTTTTCTTCTGGGTGCAAGGAGGAAAGCTGACCAGGATTTGAGTTGGATGATTGTGAGTTTCTAAGTAGTCCCATAGGCATTTCTGTCTTCTGAGTACCAAGTTTTAAGATCTCTTTTCGATGATTCTGAATTCTGTTTTGATTTGCTACTGTTTCTACTACCGTAGAATGGAGTAATCTTGATGTGATGAACAAAGATTTTGCTTAGCTTTTTTTTGTTGTGTTTTTACTTGAACCGGGCATTGTGGGGTTGGTGATGGTAAACTGGTAATGAATGATGACTAGTTCTTTTCTATTTGTCATTTCCTGCAGGGTTTGATGAGAAATTGAGAGGTACTGGCTATAGCTGCTCCATCTCTTCCCCTTCATTATCTATCTCTTCCTGGGTCTCAGTTTTTTTTCCTTCCTCCTCTCCTCATCCAGACCTGGCCGTTTGTGAGAAAAGGACAGGAAACATGCTTGGGCTACATTAGTATCCCCGTCTCATGTAACATATAAAATGCAGTCATATAGTTATCATTTAAGTTCTTTTCAATTTTCCCTCCGTACCTTCTAAGATATAATTTTTGAAATCATGCAGTTAAGTGTAGGCAATGTTTCTTCGTGGAGTGAGGTTAGTGAACCTTTCTCTTTCTCCCGTGGTTTCAGACCAGAGGATTCTTACTTTCTCTTTTTGCCCTTTCTTAACCAAGGGGTGGCTCTAGTGAAAGCGACACCTCCTGCTTTCCTGTCCATCCCTTTGACAACAATTCTATCTACCACCCTTATCTATCTATCTATAAAATATATTAGAATAGATGCTGGCCGGGCCCCACAAGCCGAGGCATCTCCATTAGTAGAGCCCTTTTTTGTTGAAAAGAAAGTGCACAGAGGGGTGCTCTTTTCCTCCCAACTCTTTACCTTTCGCTTTCCTGGTGCTCGCTGTCATCGTTTTCAATCCTTCGTTTTTCTCCACCGGTTGGGAGTGGAGGGTGACCGGTCTTGGATCGGCCGGGCAGGCTTTTTCTTCCGTGCTTTTAAGCATGGGCCTGCGGCTTTTTCTTTCTTAATTTTTTAACAACTTAATAATTTTTTTTTTGATTTTTTTTTTTTTTTTTACATGTATACCTTCTAAACATTTAAATTTACTTGAGTATTCTTTCAAAATTAATATTTACTTATATATCCTCATAAAATACTTATTTTATAAGTATACTCTTCTTTTTTCTTATTTTTGCATATATGCCCATATCATCTATCAACTTTAAAAAATTAATAATTTAAAATTAAAATAATTAAAATATTCTTATAGATAGATGTGTAAAAAAAATTTATAAAAATATATATGTAAATATCAATTTTACGAAGATATTCATGTAAATCTAAATATTTGAAAAGATATACACACAAAATTTTTTTAATATAAATATATTTTTTTTGATTTGTTAATTTTTTTCTTATTCTAATAGAAGAAAAATTAATATGCACAATCAAAATAATAAATATATTTAATTTATTAACTTACAAAAAAAAAATCTTCTTATCAAATAATAAATCAAAGTTATTTTATTTAAAAAATAGATAGATTATAATCATCCATGTTTCTTCCAATGCATAATAATATGCTTTTGAGTAAAGTATCGAAATATGATATTAGATGGATTACTTGCACGCTTATACAAAATAGTCATAGTTATGAGTTTGAGCATCACGTAATAATGAGAATTTACAATATCAATTTGGGTATTATGCGGAGCAGTTGCCAAAGTTTGCCTCATCAAGTATTTTGCTAGAGTTTGCCTTGCTAGATGAAGGAATATTAAGCGGACCTCCTTCCTTAGCCTCTACACTCTTTTTAAGTCTTTAGCTTCGATATTCCATAGACAAAATAGAGAAAACTAATTTGGAAGAGAGCAATAGAACAAATGGGATATTATGATAAATTTTCTACTCTAGAATATTGAAGGCATGATAAGTGCCAATCCTATCATTTTTTGAAGCTAAGAAAGGGTTGTTGGAGGATATAGGAAGTTTCATAAAAGGAAACTATTTTGGCTATTAATCTCTATTAATCTCCTTACCATTAGTAATCTAGTTTTGCTTTACAATAATTTTTATAATTTTTTTTTCTATTCACTTCCTCTTCCTCTTTTCTTTATCTGTGGAATTTTTTATACTTATTCATTGAATGAACAAAATTCTAATGATTTATCTTTTCCTAAAAGCAAAATTTAATAAAGTATTCTAATATATAATATATTATATAATATCATCATCATATTGTTATATTATGTAACATGTCCTTACATTATAGAGTAAGAGGGTCCAAATCCATCTAAATAAAATAGATAAAAATTAGATTAGAATTTTTTGCAGTATACCCTTTTAAATATTCAAATTTATACAAATATCCTATAAAATTGCTATTTACATATATATATATCTTTATAAATTTTTCTTTTTGTACATCTACCCATAAGGATATTTTAGTTATTTGAATTTTAAATCATTAATATTTTAATACCATTAAATGATATGGGTACATATGCAAAAAAAAAAAGAATATATGTGTAAAAAAATTATTTTACGAGGGTATATATGAAAATATTAATTTTGAAAGGGTATTTATGTAAATTTAAATATTTATGAGGGTATATATGCAAAAATATTCTTTTTTGTTTATTATAGTTTATTTTCATATATATTTTTCGTAAGGAGTAATTCTTTGTGCACCACATATGGTGCAATAACAATATACCATACTTTTTCATTGGACCGCATAGCCATGCTTTTCAACGTGCATTAAATGCGGTAGTTCTTCTTTTTGCTCTAAAATTTTGAATAAATTTTTAATGATAAAAATATCCTTTCTTCTTTATGATTTTCTACTTTCAGAAAGTCATAACATGCCTTTAAAATATCATAACACACCATAAGATGTCATAACAGATCACAGGATGTTATAATTTTTTTTAAATAAAAAAATATTTTCATCATTCATATTTTCAAAATAAAAAGTAGAACAGTAGAAATTTAATGGATATTGAAAAGTGATAGCTACGTGGTCTAATGAACTGGCGTATGGTACACTCCATATCAAATTTATTGCACCACACGTGATGCATAAAGTATTTCTTTTAAGCAACCTTGTATGGGTTGGTGGGCCCCTATCCCTCGAAAGATGTGGCTTTCGACTTGCAAACTTAGGCCTTGTAAGGTTGTGATGTGGTAGAAAAGTGCTATCCTCTTGCTTGGTGCAAAGGATGGCTTGGAGAAAAGATAATTGCTTAGCGCAAAGGATTAGGAACGGCAACAAAATCCAAACCCATAAATATTCGAGCCAACTTGATTGGGTCCGATAGTTAACGCGTTGATTAGGTTTGGGCCATATTTGGATAAAACCCGAATGCTTCGCTTTAGATTCAAATCGAGACTGGGTAGTTATGCACTCGACTTGATATCCGAACCCAACCCAAACTATTTTAGTATTTTAAAATATATATTAGATTAAATATATTTTATCAATTACCATATACTAGCTACTAGATCTTAACTTATTCATTCATTCTCATTTTTCTCCATTTTTCTTATTCCCTTATTGTTGAATGTCGTGAAATTTGTATTGTATTTGAATCTTATTTTGATTGAATATAAAACTCAGTGTTATTAAACTACGCATTGTTGAATTTTATTTATTTAAAATAGTTTAAATTTTATTTTGATTGAATATGGAAATAAATATCGTTGAACTAAGTGTTTTGAATTTTATTTATTTATAGAAGATATAATTTATGGAATGATGGTATGGATTTAGAGTTGATAAAAATAAAAAATTACTTAATATGACTCAATTGGATTCGGGCTGGATAAATCTGAATTACTCGATACCCGATTGAGATAGATTTGGATAAAAAAGATCCAGTCCTGATAGTATTTAAGCTAGATTTGGATAGTTTAATAGGTATTTAGGTTTGGATTTGGATAGTTAGAAACTCGTCCCGAATCTAGTCCGATGCCATCCCTACAAAGGATGGATTAGAGAAATGATAGATAGAAAAAGAGAAATGGATGAGAAAAAGAATGGATGAATCTTCCATCATGGAAGCATGAATAGAAATGATTTTTTTTTTGATATATGAGAGATGAAAGGAAGGATAATATTCTATGATATTTAAAATACATTTTGATAAAAATATTTTATTAATTTATAATACTTATTTATATTAAAAAATATCATAATGTATAAGCTTATAATCTTTATAAGTTATAATTATACAAATATTTAATTTTAATTTAGTTTAATTCAATAGATGATTTTATTAATTAATTATATATGAATTAATTAATTTATATATGTTAATCATATAAATAACTAGTTAATTTGTAATTTAATTTAAATAGTTAACTAGTTTAATATAAATAGTTAATTAAAAATAGTAAATATAACTAAAAAATAGAAGACTATACTAATTATTTACTTATAATTATGAAAATTATATACTAAAATTAAAGTAATTAATAATAAGATTCAATAATATATGATTAATAGTATAGATAAAATAAAATATTTATAAATAAAATGAATAAAAATGTGAATATTGCTTAGAGGTAACAATCTAAGAGAATGGATGAATTGGGTTCTTTGCAAAATTTTGAAAACTTTTGCTAACTTGAAAAATAATGCAAAGATTTGTGTAGCAAATAAATCAGAGTAAAGAGCTAAATTAAATCTTTAACAGGCTTTTAAAAATTATGCCAAATGTGAGCAGTCAAAATCATAAGAAAATCAGAGTTAAGCATAAAGTAAGATATATGCAGAATAGCTAAAATAGTGATGAAGGCAATCAATATACAAGCACAAACATAGTAAATTTATAGTGATTCGGTGCCAATCCTTGCATCTATATCTATTCTTCAAGCACACCTATTTGAGAATTCTACTATAATCTTTAAAAAAATATAGCTAAATTATTTTCTAGGCTCACAATCTTAACACAGTCGATTTTTCCTAGGTTCACTAACCAAAATATTTTTCCAAACTAAATCCCCTAACTTAGTTTAATACAATCATCAAATTACAAGCTTGGATATATCTTACACCCTAAGTTTCTTATCCCAAAAAATTTGTAACAATCACATCGTATCAAAGACAAAAAATTCAAAGCATAATAAATGAAACTCTTGAAACTCCTAGAGGTAGTTGAAGTTATAGTTCAAATATGAAGAACTACACCTCTAATGCTTCAATAAAAGCTTGAGAGTAAACTTGAAAAAGATTCTCTACAATAGGTATGCTCAATCAATATACTAAAGCTCTTATTTTTCAATTGTGAAAGCTATTGAATGCTCTCTTTTAATGCCTTTGCTTTCTCAAGAATATCCTTAGTCTTTCAATATATTCTTTCAAATGCCAATCTCTCTCTCTCTGGATCAAATTACATGCTTAAATAAGTCTATAGAAGGCTAGAATCCTTGAAATCTTGTCAAAGAGCTCTATGCGATGAGTTGGGACATTATGTCAGAAATTATCCATAGCTCAGGGATCGAACAAGGGCTACTATAATACGGCCAGTAGCGAGTCAAAGGATGATGTCATAATGATATCTGATAAGGTATCTACTTCTTCCATTAATGCATGTCAGATTCTACATACACATATCATATTTATTGTAGAGAGGAGCAGTTTGACTTCCTAAAGAGCAGTGAGGATATTATTCATCTACCAAATGCATCGAGCTGTGCGATCAGAGATATCAAAATGGTCAGCTAGAGGATACATGATGGTATAGTGAGGAGATTGAGAGAGATCCGATGAGCTCAGGTATGGTGCTCTCAAGCCTTCGAAGTAGGTGGAAAGAGAGCAAGGAGCAAATAAAATCACCCATCGAAGAATTTTAGCAAATGCTTTAGAAGAGCTGGCTTGGTTCCTATCAGAGCTAACTCGAGCAGAAGTCCAGAAAGTATATCAAGCAAATACACTGGAAGAGCTGGCTTAGTTCCTATCAGAGTCAGCTTGAGTAAAAATCAAGCCGGCTTGAACCTGAGAGAGCTGACTCGAGCAATAGAATAGAGAGTGATAATTTGGGCTCTTACGGAAGACATCACCATCGAGCTAATTCGATTGCTGACCGAGCTGGCTCGAGCTATGAACAAAGCAAAATATGATTTCTATTCTGGCCTGAGATTAGATTTAATCTTAAGAACTTAGGGTCTTAGTTTGTAAGGTCCTAAGAGGGCTAACCTATGGATTGGACTAGAATTTATCCAATGAGTGTGTGCATAGGAGATATGGGTGTACATGGGTTTGAAAAGTGCATCATATTAAGTTAGCTAGAAAAGTTTTTTAGGTTGGATCTTATTTGACTAGGTATATATACTCTGTACCGAGTTTTGTAAACTAAGCACGAAATCAATACAAGCTTTTTCTTTCTAAAATCTCTCTTCCTCTCTCATTCTCTCCCTTTTCTCCACATCTTAGGATTTTGTTGCCCAGCTATATAATCCAAGAGGAGGGGGGGGGGGGTGAATTGGATTTTTAAAATTTTAAAGCTAATTTAAAGATATCAAGATTGAATGATGATATGCAAGTAGCATGTGTGAAGTAATTTAGGTTAGATAAATATATAAAAGATAAGAAAGCAAGAATTTAATAAACTAAGAAAAGAAAGACAATAAGCATACCACAAATAATAAAGATTTATAATGATTTGGTGCTTTTCTTGAACCTACATCCACTCTTCAAGCTCCTACTTAGAAATTCCAAACCACTAAACATATTCAACCGGAATACAACATCGGTACCTTTGACTCTAGCTATCCCAAGCTAGCATACTTATTTTACGGATACAAGCCAACCCAATATACTTCGATTTAAGGCTCGAATCAATCCTTCCAAGTTTTGGAACCTTCCAAAACTTAAATCAAAATAATACAATAGAGTATAAAAATTAATAACAATCAAATACAAGTTTAGCTCCCTTAATGAGCAAATAAAACCTTAAGAATGCTTTTCACAATAATGAAGAAAGCTTTTCTAATTTTTCTTAAGGTTGTTGGAGATTTGAATGAGCTCTTGAGAGGTTGGTGAACTTGAAACGAAGGCTTCTTTGCTTGAAGATGACTTTTGCTTAGGGATGAATTGAATATTTCAATCTCTTATGTTTTTTTCTTTTTAAACCCTTTTAAATCTTCAAAAGATGGAGGAGAGAATCCTAGACACAATTTATAGTCGTTAGTGTGAGGATTTATGGTGCTCCCAAGCTTTGGGAGGCCACGGGAGGAGTCAGGGGGTTGGCTCCGGAGATTCCAGGGGCTTAGTTGGTACTTCGGAGATCTGAGACACAAGATGAAGTAAAAAATCAAAGCCAAAAAATTAAGACTACAGAAAAAAGATTTTCTGTAGGTTAGTTGACTCAGTCCAAAATTGGATCGGCTAAGTCTCAATGCACAAGCAAAACAGAGAGCTGTGCGTTCGGAACTGCTGGTATGGCACAGGACTGGGCCAACTCAGTGCTGAGACTGAGCCAGCTCAGTGCGTGAGCAGAGTTATGCGAGGGTCTATTTTGGGCTAGGGTCTGGGTTGATCCTAGGGATCTTAAGGCCTAATTTGAGAGGTCTTAAGGTGGCTAATTCATGTATGGGTTGGGTCTAGATTCAGAGGATGAGAGCATGGGAGATATAGATGTAGATGGGCTCGGTGAGTACTTTCATGTATTGAATTAGTCAGAAAAATTTTTGGTCGGGCCTAATGGCTATGTATAAATACATAGGTTGTATTAGGGATTTTAAGGTTGGAATTAATACAGACCTTTTCTTCCTCAACTCTCTCTTCTTCTCTTCTCTCTAGAGTTAATGCCCTAGGGTTCTTGAAGAAGCCCTAGAGAAGGGGGGCATCTTCCTCAAGCCCAAGGAGGGAGGCACCCCATCATAGATCTAGGTGTAGGATCGGTGGTTTGCTATCCATAGAGAACGTCATAGATTTTTTCAGATATGTACTAAAGATCAGGAGCTTTCGCAACATGGTATCGGGGTGCTTGTGATGTCAAGGATGATTAACGTTTGAGCGATGTCATGGGTCTATAATTTGGTATCAGAGCTAGGTGATGCCTAGAACGTTGTGGACGGTAAGATGGTATCGAAGTCAGGTTTCAGAGTCTGATGGTGCATGGAAAGAGCCAGGTTTTAGAGCCTGATGGTGCATGGAAGGGAAGGAGAAGTCGTATAAGATGAAATCAAAAATCTGCACAAGGATTCCACGATATGTCTCAAATCTATCTTTGTTGTTGCTATGGTTTGGCCAACCGAGAGTAGCGAGTTGAAGGTGGAGGTTGAGAGGATTAACGGAGAGGGATTTTTTCAGGGTGGAAGGATTTGGTGCATGATTTGCTGATCAGTCTTGGTGGAAAGGCCGGGGTGTATAACGATTATGTGATAGGCATGGAGCACTAGAGTGTTGCAGTAGCGCTTCCCTAGAGATGCAGGACTGAGAGAGGCTTGGTAATGTAGCAGTCGAGGAAGGTATCTCAGTAAAGAGTATCAAAATTCTCTAGGAAGATGGGCAGTGTGGGGCTATTGAAGAGAGGTTTTTCAAGAGGTAATGATCGAAGGAAGGCTGAAGAAGCGACTATACATCCTTTGGTGTTAGGAAGGCGGGGAAGTAGTTAGAGATGTATTCAGTGGTTCGACAAGAGCATGGATTTGCAAAATCTTGGGAGTGATGGAGATGAATAATCCATGGAGGTTCAGTAGGTTAAGGCTGGGTGGCTGTAGAGCAGCGTAGAGATGAGTCAAGAAACACTAGAGTGCTACAGGAGCACTTCCCTAGAGGCATGGGGCTGAGAGAGGCTTAGTGGTGCAGCAGTTGAGGAGTATATCTCAGTAGAGAGTGTTAGTGATATCTTAGGGAGACCAAGTGCATATCTTAGGGAGAGCCAGGGGGTCTCAGGGAGTGCCAGGAGATCTCAGGTAGTCAAAAATATCATGGATCAGATTTCTTCTATAGGAGCACCAGGAAGAGTCTTGGCTTAGGTGGAGGATGGTTCTTCGAGCGCAACTGAAGCGATGGCTGGTGTAGGGGCAGAAGAGAAGGACTATGATGGAAATTTTTAGGGTTCAATTGCTGGTTTCAGAAAAGTTGGATGAGCTCTTGAGTTTTGGAGGTGCCTGCGAGTTTCGAAGGTATCCGAGATGGCTTCGAAGAGGGACGCAGAGTGTGGAGGGTTTGAAGGGGTAGAGATGGTGTTTGAGGTGCAACGGCAGGCTCAGCAATGTAGCATTGAGTGGTTGACCTCGAGGGACTCGGTGATAGAGTCGACTTCTACGGCATCAGGTGAACCTCGAATATAGATGGAGCTTCACAGTGGTGGATTCACAATTGGAGAAAAAATTTGGCATGAGTTCAAAACATCGGTGATGCACAATTTCAGGTGGAGCGGCGCGTGCAGGTGGACAGACGTAGCTCTGAGGAGATCATGTCAAGTGGTACAGCATGTGTTGGTGCAGAAATACTGTAGGTTCTTCAAAAAAGTCTAGAAAAAGTGATGCAGCTGCTAAGCAGAAGGGATCCTATAATTTCAGAATGGTGCAGAGAAGTAAGTATAGGTCTTTAGCGGTGGAGGTAGTTATCCCAAAGGCCTCAAGGGTGCACAATAGCTGAAGAGGATTGATGGAGCCGATGATTGCATAAGGGGCTGTCGAGTGCGCAGAGATAGCAGGATCGTGTAGAAGGTCATTGCCAAGAGATTTGCCAAGACTTGGAGCACCAAGGTGGGGATTGTGAGGATTTATGGTGCTCCAAAGCTTTGGAAGGCTACGGAAGGAGTCAAGGGGGTTGGCTATGGAGATTCCAGGGGCTTAGTTGGTGCTTTGGAGATCTGAGACACAAGGTGAAGCAAGAAACCAAAGTCGGAGAATCAAGATTGCAGAAAGAAGATTTTCTGCAGGCTAGCTAGCTCAGTCCAAAACTGGGTCGACTAAGTCTCAATGCACAGGCAAAATAAAGAGCTGCACATTCGGGACAGCTGGCATAGTACAGGACCGGATCGGCTCAGTTTCAGACTGAGCCGACCCAATGGAACTTAGCTGGCTCAGTACCAAAACTGAGTCGGCTCAGTGTGCGGACAGAGTTACGCGAGGGTCTATTTTGGGCTAGGGTCTAGGTTGATCCTAGGGGTCTTAAGGCCTAGTTTGAGAGGTCTTGGCACTGAGCCGGCTCAGTGCGCGGGCAGAGTTACACGAGGATCTATTTTGGGCTAGAGTCTGGGTTGATCCTAGGGATCTTAAGGCCTGATTTGAGAGGTCTTAAGGTAGCTAATTCATGTATGGATCGGGTCTAGATCCAGAGGATGAGAGCATGGTAGACATGGATGTAGATGGGCTCGGTGAGTGCTTTCATATATTGGGTTAGCTAGGAAAGTTTTTGGTCGGACCTAATGGCTATGTATAAATACATAGGTTATATTAGGATTTTTTTCAAGGTTGGAATCAATACAGACCTTTTCTCCCTCAACTCTCTCTTCTTCTCTTCTCTCTAGAGTTAACTTCCTAGGGTTCTTAAAAAAGCCCTAGAGAAGGAGGGCGTCTCTATCAAGCCCAAGAAGGGAGGTGCCCTATCATAGATCCAGATCGAGGATTGGTGGTTTGCTACTCATAGAGAATGTCACAGGTTCCTTCAGATCCATGCTAAAGATCAGGAGCTTCCGCAATATGGTATCGGGGTGCTTGTGATGTCAAGGATGATTGGCGTTTAAGCGATATTATGGGTCTACAATTTGATATTAGAGTTAGGTGATGCCTAAAATATTGTGGATGGCAATAGTTGGAGACCTTAAAGAAAGCATTAAGAGCTGCCAAAATTGGATAAAACTAGCTATTGCAGAAGATTTCCATCACAGGGGTCGACTCGTGGGTCGACCTCTGGTACAGGGGTAAACCTCGAGATCGATCTTTGAGATAGAATCCAGAAAATCAACTATTCTATATCTTTGGCCTTTGGAACAGCAGAGGTCGACCCTAGGATCGACCCTTGGCATAGAAACAGCATGCCAAATAGCTCGTTTCAGCAGGGATAGACTTAGGGGTTGACCCTTTTGCTTCAAACTTGATTTTCTCCCAAAATATACATCCAAAATCATGAAACTGCCTCCAAAGAATCAAAAATCTTCTATACTTGCTCTTGAGGCTCTCAAATCAAAACTTGATAAAATTACGATTTTGCGCCTAAAATACAAAAAAGTTTTTTTCCAAGTTAAATTCATTAGTAATCTCCTCAAATGCTTTGTAATTATCAAAATCAATTCTTGGAGCAACAATCTTTTTCTTTTTGATGATGATAAATTATTTGAGCATAAGCAAAAATAAAGCATGTAGAAGCCTACATCACTTACTAGAATATCATATTCAATTATTTGATAAATATTGCATAAAGAGCAGTTTGAAGATTACTTATGGTTAGACATTCAAATTATTTACAAAAGAGTTTGACTTACTTATTCCTTTTATCAATTTTACTTCAATTTTGCTTATAGCCTAATTTTATTTACTCTACTCCTTTTTGACATCATCAAGTAAGATCTTAAGAGATTTTAGAATTCAAAAAGAAAAGCCTCCCTCTTAAATTATTTCATATGTTTTTTTGTTAGAATAAGAGTTTATAATAAAACTTTCAATTAGCTTATATACAACACAATGTTTACAACATATCATAATAGAATTTTAGCTAATTCATGGAGATTACATTTCACATCATTCAAATGACATCATCATATTTATATACACATATTTACATTCAAATGATATCATTCCACAAATGATAAATCATAACATCAAGTCATCAAAATATATAAGTGCTAAAGGTATCAAAAGCATTCATGAGAGTTAGGCCATCAAAACATACAAAATTTATGGATACAACTATCTATGACCCAAGCAACCAATAGTACCAATGCCATAAGTTTGATCCAAAAAAAAAATATAACCAACCATGACTTAACCAACAACTAAGAGATACTAGATCATAATCTAATATAAAGATGACTAAACTAAATCTAGTAGAGATCACGACTGGAAGTATTTGAATTAGATGAGGAATCAGAGATGTGATGGAGTATGTCAAATGATAGATATATCAAATTCAAAAAATTAAATCAAATCAAATGAATCATTTTTTCTTTAAAGCTTATCTTTTGAAATTTCTTTCTTTACAAAAATTAGCTTAAATTCAAATATCAAAGGCTCTCCTCCTTTTTAAATGAATATGATTCTTTGAATAGATTTTTAAGTATGTACTTTTAAGGTTTAAGAGGATTAAAGCTTTTCAAAGATCTGAATAGTAGAATCAAGCATAATATTTAATTCATTATTCATTTTTTTTTTCTAAATAAATTTCAATCAATTAAACTTGAAAAAGATATATATCAGAAATGTATCGAGCAAAATAAAGATAGTATCATAGCAAAAATAATTTTACAAATATTTCTAAAGGCACATTAAAAATTTTGTATTATATTCATATTTTAAATGAGTTTTAAAATTAGAAGTATGTATCAAAATTAATTTATTTAAAGTGAGAATATATTTTAAATTAGTTTTAACTCTAATTAGTTATCAAAAATAATTTGATAATCAAATCAATTGAATTTAAACTGAATAATCATATGAAGGCTTAAGTTAAAAGGATCATAAAACAATCAAAGTTTATTATCTTTAACTCAAATTAATTAGAATATTTAGTTAAGACTAACTAGATAATATTTAACAAACAAACATCTTTTTTCTTATTTTTTAAAAGTAAATGCCAAAACATTCATCACATAATATTTTCTTCCCCTCTTTTTCATAATTATTGTTGGATAAATTTATCTTTTAGCTTTTTTTCTCCATTTTGAAAGAATACAATAAATTTAGAATGAATATTTTTTTTAAATTCTATTTATGAACAATATGGATTAAAAATACATCTCCTTCTTTTCGAATAAAATAAATACATTAAATAAAATTATTTTGAACTTCAAAGATTGAAGAGAGATGAAATATTTCAAAGATTAAATATTTTAAATAGATCATTCAAAGCAAATTATAAGATATATTCAATTTTTTAGGGATCATCTCTTCATTTCTTTTATTATTATATATATATATATATTTTAAGATCAATAAAATATAAAATAAATGTTAAGTTGTCTAATATCAATTGATTAAAAACTAAAGTTTTCTTTGAATATTTAATTTCAATAGCTTTTTTGAAATATTTTGCTTGATATCAATATCAAAAAACCTAAAAAAAATATTTTTTAAATTTATTTTTTAAAATTAATCAATCTAAATAAGGCATGAATATTCATCAATAATCCTCTTTTAAGATCAAAAATGATTTTTTGATACTAATTAATTTTTAAAAAGAATAATAATATGATCAAAATATGTAAAATATAAATAGTTGCTTAAAATAAATCAAATGATCAAAATCATTAGAATGCTCAAATAAATCCATGAGATAAGTAAAGTACAATTGTTTATCCATGATTTTTTTATTAAGTTCAAAAATAATTTTTCTTCTTATAGTCAAGAAAAAGATAAGAAGGATAGATAATTTTTAACTTAAAGCAATAAAATTAAATCTCAAGAATTGATCCAAAAATATTAGTAGAGGATAAGTTGGGATCAAAAGAAGGATATTTAAGCAAAAAGATCTAAAATTCTTAATTCTCTCCAATCTCATAGAATTTATCTTCACTTAAGGCCTTAGTAAAAATATCAGTCAATTATTTTTCAGTACAAACATAATCAAGAATTATGTCATTATTTTGAACATGCTTTCTTATGAAATGATGTCTTATTTCAATGTGTTTTGACCTAGAGTATTGGATTGGATTCTTAGATAGATTTATGGCACTAATATTATCACATCATATGAAAGTTTTGTTTAGTTTGATGCCAAAGTCCTCAAGTTATTGCTTACTCCATAAGATTTATACACAGCAACTTCTTGCTGCAATGTATTAGCCTCGACCATAGACAATACTACCGAATTTTACTTCTTGCTAAACCAAGAGATTAAGTTAACTCTTAGAATTGGCAAATTCCACTAGTGCTTTTTTTGTCTAATCTACATCCAGTAAAGTCTACATTTGAATATCCAAGTAAATTGATTGATGAATTTTTAGAGTACCATAAACCTATGGATTGAGTTTTTTTTAGGTATTTAAGTATTCTTTTTGCAGCATTTAAATGTGATTCTTTTAAATTAGATTGAAATCATGCACATAAATAAATACTAAACATGATATCTAGTCTACTAGCAATTAAATACAATAAGGAGCCTATCATGCCTCTATAAAGCTTTGTATCAATACTTTTATCTTCTTCATCCTTGTCAAGCTTACATGATGGACTCATAGGTATACCAATGGCTTTGGAGCTCTCCATCCTAAATTTTTTAAGTAGCTCCCTTGTGTACTTGCTTTGGATAATGGAGATCTCTTTCTTTATTTGTTTGATTTGAAGTCCAAGGAAAAATGTTAGTTCACCCATCATGCTCATCTCGAACTCCCCCTGCATGAGCTTAGCAAAATCTTGATATAAAGTTTCATTAGTAGATCCAAATATAATATCATCAACATATATTTATATTACTAAGATGTCATCATGATCTCTTTTAATGAAAAGGATTGTATCTACATTTTCTCTTAAAAATCCATTATTAAGTAAGAATTTACTTAATCTTTCATACCAAATCCTAGGTGCTTGTTTTAAACCATATAATACTTTGTTTAATTTGAAAACATGATTTGAAAAAGCATGATTTTCAAAATCGAGAGGTTGTTCTATATAAATTTCTTCAACAATATATTCATTTAGAAAAGCACTTTTAACATCCATTTGAAATAATTTGAAATTCATAAAGCATGCATAAGCGAGTAAAAGTCTAATTATTTCTAGTCTTGCAACAAGTACAAAGATTTCATCAAAATTAATTTTTTCTTCTTGATTATAATCCTTTGCAACTAATCTTATTTTATTCCTAACTATATTTTTATTTTCATCCAATTTATTTTTATATACCCATTTTGTGCCAAATATTGGATCATTTTTAGGTCATGATACTAAGGTCCATACATTATTTCTTTCGAATTGATTAAGTTTCTCTTGCATTACATTTATCTAATTATAATCTTTTTCGACTTCATCTACGATTTTTAGATTCAAAATAAAAAATAAATGCAAAATAATTGTACGCATCTCTAAGTGAAGAGTCAGTTCTTCCCCCATGTATAAGATCACCAATAATTAGTTTTTTGGGATGATTGTGAACATACCTCCATTCTTATGGAAGATTATTTGTATCTTGAGGTTGTTCTTATTATCCTTCATCCTCATTTTCTTGCTTGTCTTCATGATTCTTTTCATTTTGAATTATTGAATTCTTCAAGATGATCTCCTTCATCCCTTTTATAAGACTATCTGCATCATCAATATCCTCACTCTTTCTTGATGGAAGATCATTAGTCTTATCAAAAATAACATGTATTGACTCCTCTACTACTAAGGTTCTTTTGTTAAATACTTTAAAAGCTTTACTAGAAGAGGAGTAACCAAGAAAAATAGCTTTATCGAATTTTACATCAAATTTTCTTAATTTTTCTTTATCATTGTTCAAAATAAAACATCGACAACTAAAAACATGAAAATATATAATGTTAGATTTTCTTCCTTTCCAAAGCTCATAAGATATTTTTTTTAAAATTGATCTGATTAGGGCACGATTTAAGATGTAACATGCCGTATTAATTGCTTCCATCCAAAAGTATCTTAGAAGGTTGCTTTTACATAGCATGGTACGAGCCATTTCTTCTAGAGTCCTATTTTTCTTTCTACCATCTCATTTTGTTGGGATGTCCTAGGTGCTAAAAAATTATGGCTTATTTCTTTTCAATCACAAAATTTTTCAAAGTCTTGATTTTCAAATTCAGTTCCATAATCACTTCGAATGCTTTGAATTAAAAACTATTTTTTATTTATAATTTTTTAATAAAACTTTGAAAAAATATGAAAAGTTTCATCTTTATGTGCCAAAAAGAAAATTCATATAAAACATGAGTAGTCATCGATAATTATAAAACCATAATATTTTCTACCTATGCTTGTTGTTTGTGTAGGATCAAACAAATTCATGTACAATAGTTTCAATGGCCTAGAAGTTGAAACAATATTCTTAGATTTGAATGAAACTCTAGTTTGTTTACCTAGTTGGCATGCATCACAAATTTTATCTTTTTCAAAGTTTAATTTTGGTAAACCGATAATTAATTTCTTTTTGATAAGCTTTGAAAGTGAATGCATACTAATGTGTGCAAGCCTACAGTGTCAAAATCAACTAGTCTCATTAATTTTGGCATTCATAGCAACTAGATATTGCATGTTTATCATATAAAGATCATTCAAATCTACCATATAAACTTTAACATGTCTAAGTCCAACAAACTTAATGCCATCATCATTGGGACTAGTTACAATGCATAATGAAGATTCAAAAATAACCTTGTAACCCTTGTCACAAAGTTGACTAATGCTGAAGAAATTATGTTTCAAAGCATCTACTAATAAAATATTTTCAATATACTTGGAGGAAGTGATACCAATGTTACCTATACCAATAATCTTTTCTTTACCATTGTCTCCAAATGTGATCATTTCTCTATTTTTAGCATCAAGCATGATGAATTGAAACTCATTACCGATCATGTATCTTAAGCATCCACTATCAAGATACCATCTTTGATTTTTTTTTCTTTGGATGTAAGACACACTTACATGCAAAATCAAGTTCTTACTCTAGGTATCCAAGTTTTCTTGAGTCCTTTAAGGTTAGTCATAATGGTTTCTTTTGGAATTCATTTTTTTTATATTTAAATTATTAGAAAAATATGTATAAGATTTGTATCCTAGTTTACCATATTTAAAGTAAATAATATTTAAAAATTTATTGCTTTATAAATCTACAAAAATATTTTTTAGAAATTTTTATTTTCTTAGGAGGTTATAGCCTAGACTGGCCTTATCATAAATGGTCTTTTGATTTTCAAAAATCATATGAAGTTTATTTAAACTTAAAATAAATTTTTTAACTATCAATTTTAGCTTGTCAATTTTATTTTTTAAATTTAGATTCTCTTAAGTTAAGACTAGTTTTTTACTTAGGATAGTTTTATTTTCTTTTAGCAAGACTTGATTCTTTAATTTTAGTTCTTTGTTTTTAGTTTCTAACTTTTTTAAATTATCTATTAAATCATAGAAGGCTTCTTGAAGTTCTTTAAATGTAAATTCATTTGAGATTTCAGTACTTACCTCATTTTCATGTGCCATAAGGCATAGGTTGGCTTGTTCATGAGCTTCTTCCTCCTCGAACCATGTTGCCACCATAGCCTTTTTTTGTATTTCTTGGGAACCATTTTAAGTTGAGGACATTCAAACCTAAAGTACCCCGACTTCTTATATTCATAGCAAATAAGGGGCTCCTCCCTATCTTTTTTCTTGCTATGCTCTTCTTTAATAGGTGGCCTCTTCCTCACTTCTTGTTTTCTCTTCAAAAATCTCTTAAACTTTCTTATGATGAGGGGTATTTCTTCATCTTATTCTTCATCCTCCATTTCATTGGATTTCTCATCTTATTGAGTGATGGATTTGAGAGCTATTATCTTCTTCTTCTTGATATTATTTCATACTTAGCTCGTGCATCATTAGTAATCCTAGAAGCTCCTCCAAGGATAAAACATTCAGATCTTTGGCTTCGTAGATTGTGGTCACTTTAGCCTCCCATGTCCTTGGCAAAAACCTAAGAATCTTCCTCATAAGGTTACTGTTAGAATAAAACTTACCAAGACTTTTAAGATCATTTATAATATCTATAAATCTAGTAAATATTTTAGTTATTCACTCATCATGTTCTATTTTGAAAAGTTCATATTTGTGCACAAGCATGTTAATTTTTGACTTCTTAACTTGATTAGTGCCTTCATGAGTTACTTCTAACCTATCCCATATTTTTTTAGCTGATATGCATGTTGAAATGTGATTAAATTCATTAGCATCTAAAGCATAATATAAAATATTCATGGCTTTTGTATTGAGTTAAGCCATTTTTTTATCAACCTCATCTCATTTCTTTTTGGATTTGGTTGATTCCACACCATCAATTATCTTAGTGGGTGTGTGTGGTCCATTAACTATGATACTCCATATATTATAGTCAAGTGCTTGTATGAATATTCTTATTCGAGCTTTCCAATAGGTATAGTTTGATCCATTGAAAAATGAAGGTCAATTTGTGGACTGTCCCTCGGCTAGAGAAATACTAACTTGAGTTACCATAGATCATTGGCTCTTTGATAGTTAAATCAAAGTAGGGCTAGAGCACTGGACTCTGATACCACTTGTTGTCCAGCTATACAATTCAAGAGGAGGGGGGGGGGGGGGGGGGTGAATTAGCTTTTTTAAAATTTTAAAACTAATTTAAAGATATCAAGATTAAATGATGATATGCAAGTAGTGTTTGTGAAGTGATTTAGGTTAGATAAATATATAAAAGATTAGAAAGTAAGAATTAATAAACTAAAAAAAGAAAGATAGCAAGCATACCATAAACAATAAAGATTTATAGTGGTTCGGTGCCTTTCTTGCACCTACATCCACTCCCCAAGTTTCTACTTGAAAATTCAAAATTACTAAACGTATTCAACCAGAATACAATGTTGGTACCTCTAACTTTAGCTATCCCAAGGTATCATACTTATTTTTCAAGTACAAGCTAACTCAATACACTCTGATTTAAGGCTTGGATCAACCCTCCCAAGTTTTGGAACCCCCCCAAAACTTGAATTAAAATAATAAAGCAGAGTATAAGAGTTAATGATAATCAAATATAAGTTTAGCTCCCTTAATAAGCAAATAAAATCTTAAGAACACTTTTCACAATAATGGAGGAAGCTTTTCTGATTTTTTTTAAGGTTATTGGAGACTTGAATAAGCTCTTGAGAGGTTGGTGAACTTGAAACGAAAGCTTCTTTGCTTGAAGATGACTTTTTCCTAGGGTTGAATTGAATGTTTCAATCTTTTATATTTATTCCTTTTAAAGCCTTTTAAATCTTCAAAAGATGGATGAGAGAATTCTAGATAAGATTTGTAGCCATTGGAGACCTTAAAAAAAGCACTAAAAGCTGCTAAAATAGGATAAAACTAGTTATTGCAGAAGATTTTCATCACAAGGGTCGACTCATGGATCGACCTCTAGCACAGTGGTCGACCTCGAGGTCGACCTCTGGGATAGAATCTAGAAAATCAATTGTTCTATATTTTTGACCTTCAAAATAGCAGAGGTCGACCCTAGGATCGATCCTTGGCATAGAAATAGCATGCCAAACAGCCCGTTTCAGTAGGGATAGACCCAGGGGTCGATTCTTTTGCTTCAAATTTGATATTCTCCCAAAATATACATCCAAAAATTATGGAACTACCTCCAAAGGATCAAAAATCTTCTATACTTGCTCTTGAGGCTCTCAGATTAAAACTTAATAAAATTATGATTTTGCCCCTAAAATATAAAAGGTCTTTTTTCAAGCCAAATTTATTAGTAATTCTCTCAAATGCTTTGTAATCATCAAAATTAATTCTTGGAGTAACAGATTTGCTAGGGTTTCAATAGAACGACCATCTCTTTTCTTGGATCCTTGTAGTTGTTTCTTTAATCATTGAGTAGCAAGGATTATACCCAATAGATTGGTATCAGAGCAACCATCTAAAACAATAATTGGTATCAGAGTCTTGGTGTTAGATCTGATAGAGCAAAGGTCAAAGCTTCATCTAGGGTTATGGTAAGGTGCTGAACAGATTTTTTTGAATACTATTTATTCTCTTTTGTGTTTAGTTATTAGAATCTGATTGGGATGGCATCAAGTACCATCAAGGCAGACTTTGAAAAGTTTGATGGCAAGGATAACTTCAGCCTTTGGTAGTAAAGGATGAAGGATCTACTAGTGTAGAATAAGATCTACAAGGTCTTGACTCACGAAAGACCGAAAAAGATTTTTGTTGAAGAATGGGAGGAACTTGAAGAGATAGCCTTCAGTACGATTCATATGTGCCTCGCTGATGAGATTTTGCCAGAGATTAATATGGAAACCACACCAAAGAAGCTTTGGCAGAAACTAGAGGGCATGTATATGGACAAGAATATGACAAACAAGCTATGGTTGAAGAAGCAGCTATATAATTTATGGATGCTCGAAGAAGAAGACCTACTTTTCCATATCTAGAAGTTAAATCAAGTTAGCTCAGATGTTATGAGCCTTGATATGAAGATTGATGATGAGGATAGAGCTCTCCTGTTGTTGTGTTTGCTACGAGTAGCATATGATGGTCTTATTATTACTCTGGTATATGAAAAGAAGATATTAAACTTGGAGAAAGTAGTTGAAATTCTCAGATCCAACGAGTAGCGAGAGAGACTAGTTAGAGAAAACTTTAATTCAGAGGTGCTTTCGGTGAATAAAAGGCAAGAAAGGCCTAAGGAGAGGACTCGAAATAAATATAAGGATAGATCAAAGTCTCGAAAAAATTAGAAGGTTTGGAAATGCTACAAGTATCATCAATCTGGTCATATTAGAAGAAATTGCCCACTTTTGAAGAATGAAAAGGGGAAGGGCACTTCTAAGGGTGGATCGACCAGTGAGAGTGGTGCCCTATCATCTAAAGATAGTGGAGAAGATATACTGATAGTATCAGATAGAGTAATAAAGTTGGACAATCACTGGACACTGGATTCAGCATGTTTTCATCATTACACTGCAAATCAAGAGTGGTTGTCATCTTATGAAAGATCCGAGGAAGGGAGTGTAAGTCTTAGAGATAATCACCCATGTAAAGTTGCTAGTATTGGTATAATCAGAGTGAGAATGTATGATAGAGCCATACGGATACTTACCAATGTGAAGCATGTGCCAGAACTGAAGAAGCACCTGATATCCCTAGGTTAATTGAAAGGACAATGATATGCTTTCAGTTGTCAGCCAGGTAGCGGGTGTTTGAAGATTTCTAAGAGTGCATTAGTGGTGATGAAAAGAAGAAGATTGAGCAACAATCTATATAGGATGGAGGGCTTAGTGGTTACAGATAGTTCAAAGATGTTTATAGCAGCATAGGAGGAGCAGCTAACCTACAAGCTATGGCACTATCATATGGGTCACTTGAGTGACAAGGGGCTCACAGAGTTTAGGAGAGGTCTGATTTCAACTTTCAAAAAGAAATGAGATGACCTATGTGAGCCCTATATCTACGACAAATAGTACAGAGTTATATTTGCCAGTAGTACTAAGCGGAGTGAAGCTATTTTGGAGCTTGTTCACTTAGATGTATGAGGACCGGCACCTGTTGCATCTCGAGGTGGAGTGAGATATTTTGTCATCTTCATAGATGATTTCTTCAAGAAGGTATGGGTCTATCTGATAAAAAAAAAAATCAGATACTTTTGCTCCATTTAAAATCTGGAGAGCTAAGATAGAGAAGAAAATAAGGCAACCAATGAAGTATTTGAGGTCTGATAATGAAGGAGAATACACTAGCCTAGCATTCAAGAGATACTGTGAGGAAAATGGAATAAAACACCATCACACAGTGAAGATGACCTCTCTATAGAACGATGTCGTAGAGAGGATGAATTGGCTATTGATAGAGAAGGCCAAAAGCTTGAGGCTGCAGGCATCACTGCCCCAATTATTTTACGGTGATGCTTTTATTTATGCATGTTTTCTTATTAATAGATCTTCCCATAGAAAATTAAATGGAGGACTTTCAGAGGCTGTCTGGAGTGGGAAGAAGGCAGAGCTTGGCCACCTAAAGGTGTTTGGCTGTCCAGCATATGCTTTGGTAGAAGAAGTCGATAGAAGCAAGTTGGACCCAAAGTCATAGAAGATGATATTTATCGTATGTTTATAAGATGTGAAGGATTTCTTGCTGTGAGATTCACATTCTCAGAGGTGTGTCGTTAGTCAAAACTATGATATTTGATGAAAAGAGCATCATCTTAAAGCCGAAAAGTGTAGATGGAGTTGTGAAGACAACATAAGATAGCATGGAAAAGCTCTTAGATATAGGTGATTTGCCCTCAACATCAACCTCCGGTCATGTTCAGTTTGAGGTGAAATTAGGTAGGCATGGTGATACACCTATGGAGGACTAGCCTAGAAAGTGATCTATCTTAGAAGTGCAGAGGTAGCCACAGGTAGCAGACTTGCAAGATACCGCAAGGGAAGTAGCACTGCATAAGCCGAAGTACACTGTTTGCAAATCGATGCAATATGGCATTGATGAGACTATCTCCGAGGCTCTCATCACTACTAATGGAGATCTAGAGAGTTTTGAGGAGGCCATGGAGAGTCTGGATTGGGAGTCATGGATGCAAGCCATGATGGAGGAGATGAAGTCTCTCAAGAAAAATCGAATATGGCAGCTGGTGGATCTACCAGATGATGCTCAACCCATTGGCTCCAAATGAGTTTTCACCAGAAAAGAGGCACCGTCAGAACAAGATGGAGTATGGTACAAGACTAGGCTGGTAGCCAAAGGGTACTCATAGGAAGAAGTGATTGATTACTCAAAAGTCTTCTCTTCGGTTGTTAGACATATGTCCATCAGGATGATGTTAAGCATAGTTGCTGCTCATGATTTGGAACTAGAGCAAATGAATATTAAGATAGCATTCCTCCATAAGAATTTGGAGTAGAACATATACATGGAGCAGTCATAGGACTTTAGGGAGCCTAGGTCAAAGAGAGAGGTCTGTTTACTAAAGAAATCACTATACGGATTGAAGCAGTCTCCTAAATAGTGGTACAAGCGGTTTGACACTTATGTGAGAGGAATTGGACTTTTCAGGTGTGATCATAATCCTTGGGTATATGTGAGGTCTTTGAAAGATGGATCTTGGTTATACTTACTCTTGTATGTAGATGAAGGACTTAGGGCCTGCAAAGAAGATCCTTAGTATGAAAATTATCAAAGACAAAACTAAAAGACTGCTGCATCTATGTTAGGGAGGATATATCAAGAAGGTCTTGGAGAGATTTAGAATGAAGGAGGCCAAATCGGATGAGCTACCACTAGCCAGGCATGTCACTCTCCAAGATCATGTCACCACAGACTGAGATGGAGATTCAAGAGATGAAAAATATTCGATATGCTTCTAGTGTGAGAAGTATTATGTACTCTATAGTATGTTATAGGCCGGATTTAGCCCATGCAGTGAGCCAAATGAGCAAGTTTATGGCTTAGCCTGGGAAGGAGCACTGAAGAGCACTGAAGGATATCTTCAGATACTTGGCAGGTTCAGTTGGGATCAGCATCTGCTATGGTCAGTAAGAATGTGCTAAGAAACATCTTAACATGTTTAAGGAAGCTCAAGGGCTAATAGAGGATTTATGGATGCAGATTTTGGTGGAGATATGGATACTTGACGTTCGACTACATGTTTTGTATTCAGCTTGTATGAAGGTCCAGTCTCATGGAGATCTTGCTTGCAATCAATTATGACCTTGTCTACTATTGAAGTAGAGTACATTAGCATCACGGAGGGAGCGAAAGAGGCTCTATGGTTGAAGAGCTTGATGCTGGAGATGGAATTCCCATAGGATGTAGTCAGAATGCATTGTGACAGCTAGAGTGCTTTATTGCTCGCACAGAACTCTATGTATCATACGAGGACAAAGCACATTGATATCAGATACCACATGATCAGGGAGCTAGTGGAGGATGGTAAAGTGGAGCTGGTGATGGTTCACACCAAGAAAAATCCAGCTAATGTGCTCATAAAGGTACTTCCATAAAATAGCTTTTACAATTGCATGGTATTGATGGGGTTGATGGATAGAGCTGAGTTCACAAGAACTTGAGAGCACCAAGGTGGAGATTGTGAGCTCAGCTATGGTGCTCTCAAGCTTGGAAGCTGATAGAAAGAGAGCAAGGAGTGAATGAAATCAACCATCGAAGAGCTTCAACATATACTTCAGAAGAGCTGGCTTGATTCTTATTAGAGCCAGCTCGAGCAGAAGTCTAGAAAGCGTATCAAGCTGATATACTAGAAGAGCTGGATCGGTTCCTGTCAAAGCCAGTCTAAGTAAAAATAGAGCCAACTTGAACTTTGAGAGAGCCAGCTCGAGCAGTAGAATAGAGAGCGATGATTCAGGCTCTCGGAAGAGACATTACCATCGAGCCAGCTTGATTGCTGACCAAGCTAGCTTGAGCAATGAATAGAATAGAACGTGATTTCTATTCTAGCCTGGGATTGGGTTTAATCCTAGGAACTTAGGGCCTTGGTTTGTAAGGTCCTAAGGGAGCTAACCTATGGATTGGACTAGGATTTGTCCAATGGATGTGTGCATGGGAGACATGGTGTACATGAAGAAAAATCCTGATTTTTCGGACTAGGTTCATTCAGATCTGATCAGATCAAGAGATATATTTCAAAAATTTTTTCTTTTTGATCCTAATCAAATTTGGGATGTTTCAGATCTGATTCTTATTATTCTAATAATAAAAATAAAATCTAAATAAATTAAATCAAATTTAATTTACCTTGATGTAGGATAATCCTATTATCCGTTGATGATCCTGTAAGCAGTGGAAGTTCTGGATCTAGCCACGCAAGTGCCTGGTCTCTACCGATATCCACTCAGGCTAGATCTAGAGATCCTCTTCTTCTCTATCACATCTCCAAAAATTAGATCTGAATCTGATTTGGAGGATCTTCAAAATGCCTTTCGAAGATCAGCAGTTGTCCTTTGCAGCAGCGCAGCCTTCTAGCTTTCAGTCACCTTTCTCTCATTTGGATTGCACCAACCAAGAACCCAAAATACTTTTGGACATGGAGAGGAGAGGGAGAAGATGCTTTGGCATGGAGGAGGAGAGGAGAGGCAGCCTTGGGGCATGGAAATCTCAATTACTCTTTGAGTTGGGCGCATGGTCTTATTTATAGACTAAGCATGATCCAACTCCTCTTCTTTCCAACCAATCACAACCCTTTGTGAAATCAGATCTAAATCTGATTGGTGGGAATAGAGTCCCTTGGATTTCTCCTTAGATGGCGCCTAAAATCAGTCAAAGTTGGTTCTTAGGAGAACTCTAATCGAAATTCAAAAAGGAGATGGAGTTTCTGTCCAACAGGGACTCCTAGGTGCCTCCAGCTTGGCGTGCGCCCTCCTCCTTGCTAGGATCTGGCAGGGGGACAGGCCCCCACCAGCTCTCCAATAGCTGCGTGACACATGGACAAAAGTCAAAGTGTCAATGATCAACGTTTGACCAGTCAAAGGTCAACTTTTGACTAAAGTCAAAGGATGAGAAATGGTAGGTGACCAAAAAATGGTAGGTATTATCTTACAAAATAAGACAACCCTTTTCTAACCTGGACAGGCTCCAGTCAGACCAAGTGAATGCCTTTAAATGAGCAAAACTTCTTTGGCTCAGTCAGAACAACTATTTACAATAGTAAAAGAAGAACGTTAGATTCAATCGAGTGCTAGCATGATTTTCTTGAACCTAATTGAATCTCATTCAGATCAATTGAACTGGATTAGTTTAATTGATGATCACCAGATTCAAACCCTTATTTGTGTGACCCAGTTAGATTCAGTTTTATATGGTAATGGGTTATGTCATGATCTCTATCATCGATATCATCAAAACTCCTTTCGATGGATCAGAACTCTTCTGATTCGAATAGCTAGAATGATTGATCATCTAAATCATTCTAACTGCTCCCAAAATCCACCAGTGACACCTAGCAATATATGGTGGCAATCCATTTAGAGCTGAATGCGAACCTCTTGGTGCAGCTATCTGTGTGATTAAGTTCTTCTATCTTGAGTCCCGATCAGATTAGGGTTAAGGTGAACTCATCAAACCCTAGTCTCTGTCATATGATGTAATCATTCAATTCAAGTCCGATGTGAAAACCTAAATAGAAACTCTTTCTATTATTTCACTCTGCCATGGCCATGGACTTCTGGACTTGATTCTCATGATCATCATAGGGCTGCTCCTCTACCACCGAGGTAGATAGATTCCATCTTGATGCTATCCAATTTTTATAATGAACATGCTATAGCCAACATACACCTCAAAGTTCTGTATGGCTAGGAGACCGAGTTATGGTGTAGTCAAACTATAACACCCTTAAGGTAAACTGTCGATGCATCTTATGAAGGGAAATCCTGATTTCCCGGTCCAGGTTCGTTCAGATCTGATTAGATCAAGAGATATATTTCAATAATTTTCTCTTGATCTCAATCAGATCTTGATATATTTCAGATCTGATTCTTATTATTTTAATAAATAAAATAAAACAAGATAAATTAAATCAAATTTAATTTACCTGATTTGGGTAATCCTATTACCCTGTAGATGATCCTGATTGCAGCAAAAGGTTCTGGATCTTAGCCACGCAAGCGCCTGGCCTCTACCGATATCCACTCGGGTTGGATCTGGAGATCCTCTTCTTCTCTATCACACCTCCAAAAATCAGATCTGGATCTGATCTGGAGGATCTTCAAAACTCTTTTGAAGATCTGCAGTCGTCCTTTTGCAGCAGCGCAGCCTTCTTGCTTTTGATCGCCTTTCCTTGATCTGAATCGCACCAACCAAAGTCCAAAACACCTTTTGGACATGGAGAGCAAGGGGAGAAGAGACTATGGCATGGAGAAGGAGGGGAGAGGCAGCCTTGGGGCGTGTCTAATAGCATTCATTTGAATTAGGGTTGGGCGCAGGGTCTTATTTATAGACCTCTTGTGATCCAACTCCTCTTCCTCTCAACCAATCACAACCCTTTGTGAAATCAGATCTAAATCTGATTGGTGGGAATAGAGTCCCCTGGATTCCTCCTTAGAGGGCGCCTAAGACCAGTCAAAGTTGGTTCTTAGGAGAACTCTAATTGGAATCCAAAAAGGGAGATGGAGTCCTTGTCCAACAAGGACTCCTAGGCGCCTCCTACTTGGGCACACGCCAGGGTGGCGTGCGCCCTTCTCCTTGCCAGGTTCTGGCAGGGGGACAGGCCCCCACCAGCTCTCCAATAGGTGCATGACATGTGGTCAAAAGTCAAAGGGTCAATGGTCAACATTTGACCAGTCAAAGGTAGACTTTTGACCAAAGTCAAAGAACAAGAAATGGCAGGTGACCAAAAATGGCAGGTAATGTCTTACAAAATAAGACAACCTTTTCTGACTTGGACAACCTCCAGTCAGACCATATGAAGGCCTCTGATTGAGCACAAACTCCTTTGGCTCAGTCAGGACAACTTATTTATGATAGTAAAAGAAGAACGTTAGGTTCAATCGAGTGCTAGCACGATTTTCCTTGAACCTAATTGAATCTCATTCAGATCAATTGAACTGAGACCAAGTTCAATTGATGATCACCAGATTCAAACCCTTGTTTGTGTGACCCAGTTAGGTTCAGTTCTGTATGGTAATGGGATATGTCATGATCTCTATCATCGACATCATCGAAACTCCTTTCGATGGATCAGAACTCTTCTGATTCGAACAGCTAGAATGATCGATCATCTAAATCATTCTAATTGCTCCCAAAATCCACCAGTGACACCTAGCAGTATATGGTGGCAACCCATCAGAGCTGAATGCGAACCTCTTGGTGCAGCTACCTGTGTGATTAAGTTCTTCTATCTTGAGCCCCGATCAGATTAGGGTTAAGGTGAACTCGTCAAACCCTAGTCTCTGTCATATGATGTAATCATTCGATTCAAGTCCGATGTGAAAATCTAAATAGAAACTCTTTCTATTATTTCACTCTGCCATGGCCATGGGCTTCTGGACTTGATTCTCATGATCATCATAGGGCTGCTCCTCTACCACCGAGGTAGATAGATTCCATCTTGATGCAATCCAGTTCCTACAATGAACATGCTATAGCCAACATACACCTCAGGGTTCCATATGGCTAGGAGACCGAGTAATGGTGTAGTCAAACTATAACACCCTCAAGGTGAACTGCCGATGCACCTCAGGTCAAAGAACCAGACACACTACTGCAGCATCGAGTCAGTCATTGACGAGAAGGTAGACTTCCTAATGACTACTCGAGGTGGTCACGCTCAGTGCCCTCGTTCTCTAACGAGTACCTGTACTCTCGCTCCGGTGTCTCCACACCGTAGACTCAAGACTCATCTACTAAAGAGAAGCGATTGTACACCAACCTTCCGGATCAATCACCATCCTCGTGATGATCCTATGGTCGGGAGCATTTTATGAGTTAATAATGATTATTCATGTCTTAAATTTTCAACTCTTGAAAATATGAATTATCATTACCATTAACTCAAAGGATGTATCACAGACACTAAATACACATATGTGATAGAAAATAACCCATTTTATTAATTATAGTCAAAATTATAATTTTGCCCCTAGAAGTGTATTACAAGTGTCAGCCAATTCTGGCTTCTAGGGCACATATATCTAACAATCTCCCACTTGTCCTAAAGCCAATTGGCTACAAGTCTAAGTCCCATCTTCTCAAGGTGGGCTTCGATCTTCTGCTGGCCCAACGGCTTTGTAAGTGGGTCTGCCACATTATCTGTGGAGTTGACTCTCTTGACCTCGACGTAACCTTTCTCAAGGTAATCGCGGATGAGATGGTATCACCATTTGCTAGGAACTCTTCCAGCACAAACAGTCTGCCAGATGTCGACTTTCGATCATCTATAACGGACATGAAAGTCCGAGTCTGTGTATCCCTGGACTTGGAGTTCTCCATTACCAAAGACCAACATCATATCCTTAGTTCTTCTCAAGTACTTAAGGATACATTTCACAGAAGTCCAGTGTTCTTCACCTGGATTTGACTGATATCTGCTTGTGACACTCACAGCATGGGCTATATCAGGTCGTGTACATAGCATGGCATACATGAGGCTCCCTATTGCAGAAGCATAAGGGATCTTGCTCATGCGTTCTATTTCCTCAGGTGTGCTGGGGCACATCTTCTTGGAAAGATGAATACCATGTCTGAAGGGTATTAATCCCCTCTTAGAGTTTTCCATACTAAACCTCTTTAGTACTTCCTCTATGTACATCTTCTGTGAAAGTCCTAGCATCCTATTCGGTCTATCCCTATAGACCTTAATTCCTAGAATAAAGGATGCTTCACCTAGGTCTTTCATGGAGAATTCCTTAGACAACCACATCTTGACTGATGTCAACATGGGAATATCATTCCCAATAAGGAGGATGTCATCCACGTACAATACGAGGAAGACAACAGCGCTCCCATGACCCTTTTGAAAACACATGGTTCCTCTTCGTTTTTGATGAAACCAAACTTTTTGATCACATCATTGAAACGAGTGTTCCAGCTCCGAGATGCTTGCTTAAGTCCATATATGGACCTTTGCAGCTTGCAAACCTTGTGATCAGTATCACTGGATGTGAAACCTAGCGGCTGTTCCATATAGATATCTTCCTCAAGATATCCATTTAGGAATGCCGTTTTCACGTCCATTTGCCATATTTCATAATCGAAATAGGCTGCAACAGCAAGCAATGTGCGGATGGATTTTAGCATAGCTACCGGAGAAAAGGTATCCTGATAGTCAATGCCTTCACGTTGACTATAACCTTTTGCCACCAGTCTAGCCTTGAATGTCTCCACATTCCCATCTGCACCAATCTTTCTCTTGAAGATCCATTTACACCCAATAGGTACTATACCTTCTGGTGGATCTACCAAGGTCCAGACTTGGTTTGAGTGCATCGAGTCAATCTCTGACTTCATTGCCTCAAGCCATTTCTCAGAGTCGATATCTAATATCGCCTCGTTGTAGGTTTTGGGATCATCACCATGAGCACCATTACCTATGAGGAACATTTCCTCTACGTCCTCTGAAATAATACCTAAGTATCTTTCAGGGGGATGGGAAACTCTTTCCGATCTATGAGGTGGAGGAGGTAGTGTTCTTATTGGCTCAACCTGATTTGGTTCTACTTGGTCCTTAGCTCTTTCTACTTGTGAGACTTTCTCATCAAGCTTAATCTGCTTTCCAATGCCACTATCTTGAATAAACTATTTTTCAAGAAATATGGCATGTCGACTCACAATCACATTGTGGTCTTCTGGAATGTAGAAATAGTATCCTAATGACTCTTTAGGATATCCTATGAATCGAGCTCTAAAGGACCTAAACTCTAACTTGTCCGCTTGTTGTCTTTTGACATGAGCCGGACAACCCCAAATTCTGAGATGACTCAGACTTGGTTTCTTACCGTGCCATATCTCATACGGTGTGGTAGGAACGGTTTTAGAGGGAACCCTATTCAGTAGATAAATTGAAGTTAATAATGAATGTCCCCAAAGAAAATCTGGGAGGTCTGTGAAGCTCATCATGGATCGAACCATATCCAATAGAGTCCGATTTCTCCATTCTGAAACCCCATTGAGTTGAGGTGTTCCTGGTGGAGTCCATTGAGAGACTATGCCATTTTCCTTAAGATAGTCTAAGGAATTCTTGGCTAAGGTATTCACCTCCTCGATCTGATCGAAGAACCTTAATGGGTTTTCAGTTTATTTTTCTACTTCATGTCTGAATTCTTTGAACTTTTCAAAGGCTTCAGACTTATGTCTCATAAGATACACATACCCATACCTAGACAGATCATCGTTAAAGGTAATGAAGTAGACAAAATTGCCTCTAGCCGGCACATCGAATGGGCCGCACACATCATATGTACTAGGGCAAGGAGATCTGTGGCCCTCTCCCCATGTCCAACAAAAGGGAGTTTAGTCATTTTGCCTTGAAGACAAGATTCACAAGTTGGATATGACTCAAAAGTCAATGGACTCAATAGCCCATTTTTCTCCAATTTGTTAATCCTATCTTCTGCTATATGACCTAATCTCAGGTGCCATAGATATCTGTCGTTTGGACTATCCCTAGGTCATTTGGCATTCACGTTTTGCTCGATAGTTAAAATAGGTACATCAATATGCAACTGATAAAGACCATTAACAAGGAAACCATTTGCAATTTTATTTCTTTCATAAAGAATGTTACAATGGTCCTTAAAGAAGGTGATCACATAACCTTCTTGTGCTAAGCATGAAACAGAAATCAAATTCCTGCTAGCTGCAGGCACATAATAACAGTCTTTTAAAACTAAGTCTAAACCAGATGGTAATCGCAGAGGGTATGTTCCCACGGCTACTGCAGCAACTCTTGCTCCATTACCGATGCGTAGGATCATGTCTCCATCCCTCAGCCTCCTGCTATCCTCAAGATCCTGCATAGAAGTGCACAGATGAGCACTAGAACCAGAGTCAAGCACCCAACTGGATGCAGAAGAAACCGTAAGGTTAGACTCAATAACGAGCATACCTCCAGAAGGACCTTCCTTCTTGTTCTTCAGGGTGGCCAGGTAAGTAGGGCAGTTCCGCTTTCCAATGGCCGTCGCTGTTGCAATGGAAACACTTTCCTTTGTCATCGACCTTCTTCTTCGATTCTGCCTTCTTCTTCTTTGATCCTTCTACCTTTTGCTTTTTCACAGACTTCTTTTTCTTTCCATAAGACTTTCTTTTGGAAGAAGTCCGTTCCATAGCAAGAACTGAGCCTTTAGAACCTTTCATAGAAAGCTTAGCGGTAACCAGCATATTCATCAACTCGGCCAAGGAATTTTGAAGTTTATGCATGTGGTAATTCATGATGAATTGCCCATATGCATCAGTCAAGGATTGCAGAATAATATCGTTCTGCAAGTCCAAGTCCAACTTCACACCGAGCTTCTCAAGCTCTTCCATGTCCTTGATCATTATCAGACAGTGATCTTGGACTGACTGCCCATCATGCATCTTAGCCTTAAAAAGTCATTTTGTGACTTGATATTTGGCTGCGCGACTCTGTTCACCAAACATCTCCTGCAGGTAAGCCAACATTTGGCGAGCAGTCCCGATATCTTCATGTTGGCGCTGGAGCTCATCAGACATCGAGCCCAACATGTAGTATCTGGCCTTATTGTCTTCGTCAATCCATTTTTTCTAGAGACGCTCTCTGTTCAGTGGATGGACGAGCTGGTAAGGTGGGAGGGTCCTGGTCCAAAACATGTGTTAACTTCTCTGAACCCAAAACAATTTTGTAGTTCCTGAGCCAATCTTTATAATTGGGTCCAGTCAGTCTATGTGTGTCTAGGATACGTGCCAATGGGTTGGACGCAGACATTTTCCTGTAGAGAGTCAAAGATTCTAGTTAGATATTGTAATTTTGACTTGACCAATTTGTTTAGAAATTTTATTTTTAAACAAATTAGCTCCCACTATTTTCTCGGATCCCTACACTCCCTTGTAGAGATGCGAAAATCTCCACGATTGAAAAATCTCCGTGATTGATGATTTCTAGTGGGTGGTGCGGTCTCACCAACTGACTCATCACCTCACCTAACAGTTATTGGTGATGGGTTAGCCAATGAGTGAACAACTCTTGTTCAATGATTCTCTAATCATGGTGCACCCAAACTTGGTCTCTAATTCATGAATCTCACCGTATCCGGAATATTGATCCACTCCTTAGTTAAGTCAGACCCACCATTTGCATAGACTGGGTTCCTAATTGGGTCTCTCACCGTATCCGAAATATTGAGCCCAACTCATCCTCCAGCCCATAGCATCCAATGCCTAATAGACATGGTTGCATCTTTCCCGATGCAACTGAGCCACTGTATCCAGCCAAGAACAATCAACCCCGGGAAGGGCCCGCACGTCTACAATGGTGGAAGACCTCGGACTTAATCTTTTCTTAGGGAGAATTGATTCAGGTCTTCATTAAACTAGACTTGGCTTAGTCATAACAATTATGACTAACCTAGTGGCATGGGTCAGCTCAGATTATTGACCACCTCAGATCAGAACTGTGTCAACAGATATGGCCAGGTAAGTGAGACCGGTGGAAGGAATATGCCGTTAACTCGCACAAGAACGCATTCAGGTCGAGTAGCTTCCAATTAAAAACCAGTCGATCGTCTGTGCCAAACTTACCTTAGACACCAAATTGTTGAGTCAGAACCAATTGGGTTAGCCTACAATCCAGACTCTAACCTCTGAGCCTAATTAGGTCTTGCTTGATCGTGACTTCGATCTTGACCCAGACTTAATCCTATTAGGCTGGTCAATTTAAGCATTGTTGATCCCATCTAACCAACTCTTGATTCGGTTTGATCAACCGCTTAGACCTAATTGAGCTACCCAAGCCCGAACCCAGTATTATGAATATGTCTTAGATCTGAAATTCTCAATTTTAGACCTAATTGATATTCCATAAACTTAATTCTTAATTAAGTTGGGTTCATAAATAAAATATGCACAATAAATCCTAGGGTTCAGGATTAGGGTTTTGCAAAAAGTAAGTTTTGGGTTTCTGATTAAGGACGAACACGCAGCACCCCTACATGTCATAAGAACACCCCATCGAATGGGAAGAGAGGGCCTTTCAAACCCTTCTTCGTTCTTATGACCGGACGGCCAAGAGGAACGCCTTAATCAGGAACATGTAAATCTACAAAACAGTTATAGATCTATATCATATATCTCATATACAAATTTAGATCTAATCAAGGCATATTTTGCATACATCTCATGTATCAAATCATGCATGTTTTCAGATCTAAATTATCTCATAATAATCTAAAAAATTAGATTTAAATTGATCTAATCAAAATAAATTCTAATCTAGACAATTATGTAGAACTATTCTACAACTAGTCTAGTCATGCATCTATCATATCTCATATGATATTTAAAATTAAATAATTTTTATTTACTGTTTATTAGATGTTATTATAACACTTATAATATCAAAAAATAGTAAATAAGAAGATCTAAAATATGATTTAATCAGATTAAATCAAAGACATGCAAAACTATTCTATAGAACTATTCTATTCTAGAACTAGTCATACATATCTTCATGTTCTTAGATCCAAATCATTTAATTTTAATTTTTCTGATTTCAAATCTGATCACATCTCATATGACATCTGAAATAACTTTATTTTCTAATTAAAATAAAATTAAAATTAGATCTAAACAATTTTAGAACCTGGCTCTGATACCAGTTGAAGGGAAATCCTGATTTCCCGATCCAGGTTCGTTCAGATCTGATTAGATCAAGAGATATATTTCAAAAATTTTCTCTTGATCTCAATCAGATCTTGATATGTTTCAGATCTGATTCTTATTATTTTAATAAATAAAATAAAACAAGATAAATTAAATCAAATTTAATTTACCTGATTTGGGTAATCCTATTACCCTGTAGATGATCCTTATTGCAGCGAAAGGTTCTGGATCTTAGCCACGCAAGTGCTTGGCCTCTACCGGTATCCACTCGGGTTGGATCTGGAGATCCTCTTCTTCTCTATCACACCTCCAAAAATTAGATCTGGATCTGATCTGGAGGATCTTCAAAACTCTTTTGAAGATCTGCAGTCATCCTTTTGCAGCAGCGCAGCCTTCTTGATTTTGATCGCCTTTCCTTGATCTGAATCGCACCAACCAAAGTCCAAAACACCTTTTGGATGTGGAGAGCAAGGGGAGAAGAGACTATGGCATGGAGAAGGAGGGGAGAGGCAGCCTTGGGGCGTGTCTAATATCATTCACTTTTTGAATTAGGGTTGGGCGCAGGGTCTTATTTATAGACCTCTTATGATCCAACTCCTCTTCCTCTCAACCAATCACAACCCTTTGTGAAATCAGATCTAAATCTGATTGGTTGGAATAGAGACCCCTGGATTCCTCCTTAGAGGGTGCCTAAGATCAGTCAAACTGGATTCTTAGTAGAACTCTGATTGGAATCCAAAAGGGAGGTGGAGTCCTTGTCCAACAAGGACTCCTAGGCGCCTCCTACTTGGGCTCACGCCACCCTTGGCGTGCGCCTTCTCCTTGCCAGGTTCTGGTAGGGGGACAGGCCCCACCAGCTCTCCAATAGGTGCATGACATGTGGTCAAAAGTCAAAGGTGAATGTAATTTGACCAGTCAATGGTAGACTTTTGACCAAAGTCAAAGAACAAGAAATGGCAGGTGACCAAAAATGGCAGGTAATGTCTTACAAATAAGACAACCTATTCTGACTTGGACAACCTCCAGTCAGACCATATGAAGGCCTCTGATTGAGCACAAACTCCTTTGGCTCAGTCAGGACAACTTATTTATGATAGTAAAAGAAGAACGTTAGGTTCAATCGAGTGCTAGCACGATTCCTTGAACCTAATTGAATCTCATTCAGATCAATTGAACTAGATCAGTTCAATTGATGATCACAGATTCAAACCCTTGTTTGTGTGACCCAGTTAGGTTCAGTTCTGTATGGTAA
>QRFJ01002928.1:0-101355 GCA_006176705.1 Cocos nucifera | reverse complement strand
AGATTAAATTGATCTAATCAAAATAAAATTCTAATCTAGACAATTATGTAGAACTATTCTACAACTAGTCTAGTCATGCATCTATCATATCTCATATGATATTTAAAATTAAATAATTTTTATTTACTGTTTATTAGATGTTATTATAACACTTATAATATCAAAAAATAGTAAATAAAAAGATCTAAAATATGATTTAATCAGATTAAATCAAAGACATGCAAAACTATTCTATAGAACTATTCTATTCTAGAACTAGTCATGCATATCTTCTTAATCTTAGATCCAAATCATTTAATTTTAATTTTTCTGATTTCAGATCTGATCACATCTCATGTGACATCTGAAATAACTTTATTTTCTAATTAAAATAAAATTAAAATTAGATCTAAACAATTTTAGAACCTGGCTCTGATACCAGTTGAAGGGAAATCCTGATTTCCCGATCCAGGTTCGTTCAGATCTGATCAGATCAAGAGATATATTTCAAAAATTTTTCTCTTGATCCTAATCAGATCTTGATATGTTTCAGATCTGATTCTTATTATTTTAATAAATAAAATAAAATAAGATAAATTAAATCAAATTTAATTTACCTGATTTGGGTAATCCTATTACCCTGTTGATGATCCTGTAATTGCAGCGGAAGGTTCTGGATCTAGCCACGCAAGTGCCTGGCCTCTACCGGTATCCACTCAGGCTGGATCTGGAGATCCTCTTCTTCTCTATCACACACCTCCAAAAATTAGATCTGGATCTGATCTGGAGGATCTTCAAAACTCTTTTGAAGATCAGCAGTCGTCCTTTGCAGCAGCGCAGCCTTCTTGCTTTTGATCGCCTTTCTCTTGATCTGGAATTCGCACCAACCAAGTCCAAAACACCTTTTGGATGTGGAGAGCAAGGGGGAGAAGAGACTTTGGCATGGAGGAAGGAGGGGAGAGGCAGCCTTGGGCGTGGGTCTAATTCATTCACTTTTTGAATTGGGTTGGGCGCAGGGTCTTATTTATAGACTCTTGTGATCCAACTCCTCTTCTTCCCAACCAATCACAACCCTTTGTGAAATCAGATCTAAATCTGATTGGTTGGAATAGAGTCCCCTGGATTCCTCCTTAGAGGGTGCCTAAGACCAGTCAAAGTTGGTTCTTAGAGAACTCTAATTGGAATCCAAAAAGGGAGATGGAGTCCTTGTCCAACAAGGACTCCTAGGCGCCTCCAACTTGGGCACACGCCACCCTTGGCGTGCGCCCTCCTCCTTGCCAGGTTCTGGCAGGGGGACAGGCCCCCACCAGCTCTCCAATAGGTGCATGACATGTGGTCAAAAGTCAAAGGGTCAATGGTCAACATTTGACCAGTCAAAGGTAGACTTTTGACCAAAGTCAAAGAACAAGAAATGGCAGGTGACCAAAAATGGCAGGTAATGTCTTACAAAATAAGACAACCTTTTCTGACTTGGACAACCTCCAGTCAGACCAATATGAAGGCCTCTGATTGAGCACAAACTCCTTTGGCTCAGTCAGGACAACTTATTTATGATAGTAAAAGAAGAACGTTAGGTTCAATCGAGTGCTAGCACGATTTTCCTTGAACCTAATTGAATCTCATTCAGATCAATTGAACTAGATCAGTTCAATTGATGATCACCAGATTCAAACCCTTGTTTGTGTGACCCAGTTAGGTTCAGTTCTGTATGGTAATGGGATATGTCATGATCTCTATCATCGACATCATCGAAACTCCTTTCGATGGATCAGAACTCTTCTGATTCGAACAGCTAGAATGATCGATCATCTAAATCATTCTAATTGCTCCCAAAATCCACCAGTGACACCTAGCAGTATATGGTGGCAACCCATCAGAGCTGAATGCGAACCTCTTGGTGCAGCTACCTGTGTGATTAAGTTCTTCTATCTTGAGCCCCGATCAGATTAGGGTTAAGGTGAACTCGTCAAACCCTAGTCTCTGTCATATGATGTAATCATTCGATTCGAGTCCAATGTGAAAATCTAAATAGAAACTCTTTCTATTATTTCACTCTGCCATGGCCATGGGCTTCTGGACTTGATTCTCATGATCATCATAGGGCTGCTCCTCTACCACCGAGGTAGATAGATTCCATCTTGATGCAATCCAGTTCCTACAATGAACATGCTATAGCCAACATACACCTCAGGGTTCCATATGGCTAGGAGACCGAGTAATGGTGTAGTCAAACTATAACACCCTCAAGGTGAACTGCCGATGCACCTCAGGTCAAAGAACCAGACACACTACTGCAGCATCGAGTCAGTCATTGACGAGAAGGTAGACTTCCTAATGACTACTCGAGGTGGTCACGCTCAGTGCCCTCGTTCTCTAACGAGTACCTATACTCTCGCTCCGGTGTCTCCACACCGTAGACTCAAGACTCATCTACTAAAGAGAAGCGATTGTACACCAACCTTCCGGATCAATCACCATCCTCGTGATGATCCTATGGTCTTAATAATGAGACTCAGACTCTAGCTCATGTCTTCTCAATGACATCAAGCATCTCAGTCATTGATATAGACTTCCTAATGACTACTCGAGGTGGTCACGCTCAGTGCCCTCGTTCTCTAACGAGTATCTATACTCTCGCTCCGGTGTCTCCACACCATAGACTCAAGACTCATCTACTAAAGAGAAGCGATTGTACACCAACCTTCGGATCAATCACCATCCTCGTGATGATCCTATGGTCGGAGCATTTTATGAGTTAATAATGATTATTCATGTCTTAAATTTTCAACTCTTGAAAATATGAATTATCATTACCATTAACTCAAAGGATGTATCACAGACACTAAATACACATATGTGATAGAAAATAACCCATTTTATTGATTTTAGTCAAAATTATAATTTTGCCCCTAGAAGTGTATTACAAGTGTCAGCCAATTCTGGCTTCTAGGGCACATATATCTAACAATCTCCCACTTGTCCTAAAGCCAATTGGCTACAAGTCTAAGTCCCATCTTCTCAAGGTGGGCTTCGATCTTCTGCTGGCCCAACGGCTTTGTAAGTGGGTCTGCCACATTATCTGTGGAGTTCGACTCTCTTGACCTCGACGTAACCCTTCTCGAGGTAATCGCGGATGAGGTGGTATCGCCGCTCAATGTGCTTGGATTTTCTGGTGAGACCTCGGCTCCTTAGCAAGGGCTATGGCGCCATTGTTGTCGCAGTATAGAGGAATGGCATCTGATGGCATTACTCCAATTTCTGCAGCAAACTTCTTGTACCAGAATGCTTCCTTCGCAGCCTCTGATGCAGCGATATATTCTGCTTCCATGGTGGAATCTGCTATCACAGTTTGCTTGGAACTCTTCCAGCTGACAGCACCACCATTGCACACAAACAGACTCCCAGATGTCGACTTTCGATCATCTATATCGGACATGAAATCCGAGTCTGTGTATCCCTGGACTTGGAGTTCTCCATTACCAAAGACCAACATCATATCCTTAGTTCTTCTCAAGTACTTAAGGATACATTTCACAGAAGTCCAGTGTTCTTCACCTGGATTTGACTGATATCTGCTTGTGACACTCACAGCATGGGCTATATCAGGTCGTGTACATAGCATGGCATACATGAGGCTCCCTATTGCAGAAGCATAAGGGATCTTGCTCATGCATTCTATTTCCTCAGGTGTGCTAGGGCACATCTTCTTGGAAAGATGAATACCATGTCTGAAGGGTATTAATCCCCTCTTAGAGTTTTCCATACTAAACCTCTTTAGTACTTTCCTCTATGTACATCTTCTGTGAAAGTCCTAGCATCCTATTCGGTCTATCCCTATAGACCTTAATTCCTAGAATAAAGGATGCTTCACCTAGGTCTTTCATGGAGAATTCCTTGGACAACCATAATTTGACTGTTGTCATCAACATGGGAATATCATTCCCAATAAGGAGGATGTCATCCACGTACAATACGAGGAAGACAACAGCGCTCCCACTGACCTTTTTGAAAGACACATGGTTCCTCTTCATTTTTGATGAAACCAAACATTTTGATCACATCATTGAAATGAGTGTTCCAGCTCCGAGATGCTTGCTTAAGTCCATATATGGACCTTTGCAGCTTGCAAACCTTGTGATCAGTATCACTGGATGTGAAACCTAGCGGCTGTTCCATATAGATATCTTCCTCAAGATATCCATTTAAGAATGCCGTTTTCACGTCCATTTGCCATATTTCATAATCGAAATAGGCTGCAACGGCAAGCAATGTGCGGATGGATTTTAGCATAGCCACTGGGAAAAAGGTATCCTGATAGTCAATGCCTTCGCGTTGACTATAACCTTTTGCCACTAGTCTAGCCTTGAATGTCTCCACATTCCCATCTGCACCAATCTTTCTCTTGAAGATCCATTTACACCCAATAGGTACTATACCTTCTGGTGGATCTACCAAGGTCCAGACTTGGTTTGAGTGCATCGAGTCAATTTCTGACTGCATTGCCTCTAGCCATTTCTCGGAGTCGATATCTGATATCGCCTCGTTGTAGGTTTTGGGATCATCACCATGAGCACCATTACCTACGAGGAACATTTCCTCTACTTCCTCTGAAATAATACCTAAGTATCTCTCAGGGGGACGGAAAACTCTTTCCGATCTACGAGGTGGAGGAGGTAGTGTTCTTATTGGCTCAACCTGATTTGGTTCCAATTGGTCCTTAGCTCGTTGTACTTGTGAGACTTTCTCATCAAGCTTAATCTGCTTTCCAATGCCGCTATCTTGAATAAACTATTTTTCAAGAAAGATGGCATGTCGACTCACAATCACATTGTGGTCTTCTGGAATGTAGAAATAGTATCCTAATGACTCTTTAGGATATCCTATGAATCGAGCTCTGAAGGACCTAAACTCTAACTTGTCCGCTTGTTGTCTTTTGACATGAGCCGGACAACCCCAAATTCTGAGATGACTCAGACTTGGTTTCTTACCGTGCCATATCTCATACGGTGTGGTAGGAACGGTTTTAGAGGGAACCCTATTCAGTAGATAAATTGAAGTTAACAATGAGTGTCCCCAAAGAAAATCAGGGAGGTCTGTGAAGCTCATCATGGATCGAACCATATCCAATAGAGTCCGATTTCTCCATTCTGAAACCCCGTTGAGTTGAGGTGTTCCTGGTGGAGTCCATTGAGAGACTATGCCATTTTTCTTGAGATAGTCTAGGAATTTCGGCTAAGGTATTCACCTCCTCGATCTGATCGAAGAACCTTAATGGGTTTTTCAGTTTGTTTTTCTACTTCATGTCTGAATTCTTTGAACTTTTCAAAAGCTTCAGACTTGTGTCTCATAAGATACACATACCCATACCTAGACAGATCATCGGTAAAGGTAATGAAGTAGACAAAATTGCCTCTAGCCGGCACATCAAATGGGCCGCACACATCAGTATGTACTAGGGCAAGGAGATCTGTGGCCCTCTCCCCATGTCCAACAAAAGGGAGTTTAGTCATTTTGCCTTGAAGACAAGATTCACAAGTTGGATATGACTCGAAAGTCAATGGACTCAATAGCCCATTTTTCTCCAATTTGTTGATCCTATCTTCTGCTATATGACCTAATCTCAGGTGCCATAGATATCTATCATTTGGACTATCCCTAGGTCGTTTGGCATTCACGTTTTGCTCGATAGTTAGAATAGGTACATCAATATGTAGCTGATAAAGACCATTAATAAGGAAACCATTTGCAATTTTATTTCTTTCATAAAGAATGTTACAATGGTCCTTAAAGAAGGTAATCACATAGCCTTCTCAAGTGCTAAGCATGAAACAGAAATCAAATTCCTGCTAGCTGCAGGCACATAATAACAGTCTTTCAAAACTAAGTCTAAACCAGATGGTAATCGAAGAGGGTATGTTCCCACGGCTACTGCAGCAACTCTTGCTCCATTACCGATGCGTAGGATCATGTCTCCATCCCTCAGCCTCCTGCTATCCTCAAGACCCTGCATGGAAGTGCACAGATGAGCACTAGAACCAGAGTCAAGCACCCAACTGGATGCAGAAGAAACCGTAAGGTTAGACTCAATAACGAGCATACCTCCAGAAGGACCTTCCTTCTTGTTCTTCAGGGTGGCCAGGTAAGTAGGGCAGTTCCGCTTCCAATGGCCGTCGCTGTTGCAATGGAAACACTTTTCTTTGGCATCGGCCTTTCTTCTTCGGCTCTGCCTTCTTCTTCTTTGCTCCTTCCACCTTCTGCTTTTTCACAGACTTCTTTTTCTTTCCATAAGACTTTCTTTTGGAAGAAGTCCATTCCATAGCAAGAACTGAGCCTTTAGAACCTTTCATAGAAAGCTCAGCGGTAACCAGCATATTCATTAATTCGGCCAAGGAATTTTGAAGTTTATGCATGTGGTAATTCATGATGAATTGCCCATATGCATCAGTCAAGGATTGCAGAATAATATCATTCTGCAGATCCAAGTCTAACTTCACACCGAGCTTCTCAAGCTCTTCCATGTCCTTGATCATCATCAGACAGTGATCTTGGACTGACTGCCCATCACGCATCTTAGCCTTAAAAAGTCATTTCGTGACTTGATATTTGGCTGCGCGACTCTGTTCACCAAACATCTCCTGCAGGTGAGCCAACATTTGGCGAGCAGTCCCGATATCTTCATGTTGGCGCTGGAGCTCATCAGACATCGAGCCCAACATGTAATATCTGGCCTTATTATCTTCGTCTATCCATTTTTTCAGAGATGCTCTCTGTTCAATGGATGGACGGGCTGGTAAGGTGGGAGGGTCCTGGTCCAATACATGGGTTAACTTCTCGGAACCCAAAAATATTTTGTAGTTCCTGAGCCAATCTTTATAATTGGGTCCAGTCAGTCTATGTGTGTCCAGGATACGTGCCAATGGGTTGGACGCAGACATTTTTCTGTAGAGAGTCAAAGATTCTAGTTAGATACTGTAATTATGACTTGACCAATTTATTTAGAAATTTTATTTTTAAACAAATTAGCTCCCACTATTTTCTCGGATCCCTACACTTCCTCTGTAGAGATGCAAAAATCTCCATGATTAATGATTTCTAGTGGGTGGTGCGGTCTCACCAACTGACTCATCACCTCACCTAACAGTTATTGGTGATGGGTTAGCCAATGAGTGAACAACTCTTGTTCAATGATTCTCTAATCATGGTGCACCCAAACTTGGTCTCTAATTCATGAATCTCACCGTATCCGAAATATTGATCCACTCCTTAGTTAAGTCAGACCCACCATTTGCATAGACTGGATTCCTAATTGAGTCTCTCACCGTATCCAGAAATATTGAGCCCAACTCATCCTCCAGCCCATAGCATCCAATGCCTAATAGACATGGTTGCATCTTTTCCGGTGCAACTGAGCCACTGTATCCAGCCGAGAACAATCAACCTCGGGAAAGGGCCCGCACATCTACAATGGTGGAAGACCTCAGACTTAATCTTTTCTTAGGAAGAATTGATTCAGGTCTCATTAAACTAGACTTGTCATAGTCATAACAATTATGACTAACCTAGTGGCATGGGTTAGCTCGGATTATTGACCACCTCAAATCAGAACTGGGTCAACAGATATGGCCAGGTAAGTGAGACCGGTGGAAGGGATATGCCATTAACTCGTACAAGAACGCATTCAGGTCGAGTAGCTCCCAATTAAAAATCAGTCGGTCGTATGTGCCAAACTTACCTTAGACACCAAATTGTTGAGCCAGAACCAATTGGGTTAGCCTACAATCCAGACTCTAACCTCTGAGCCTAATTAGGTCTTGCTTGATCGTGACTCGATCTTGACCCAGACTTAATCCTATTAGGCTGGTCAATTTAAGCATTGTTGATCCCATCTAACCAACTCTTGATTCGGTTTGATCAACCGCTTAGACCTAATTGAGCTACCCAAGCCCGAACCCAGTATTATGAATATGTCTTAGATCTAAAATTCTCAATTTTAGACCTAATTAATATTTCCATAATCTTAATTTCTTAATTAAGTAGGGTTCATAAACAAAATATGCACAATAAATCCTAGGGTTTCAGGATCTAGGGTTTTGCAGAAAGTAAGTTTTGGGATTTCTGATTAAGGACGAACATGCGCAGCACCCCTACACATCATAAGAACACCCCATCGAATGGGAAGGAGAGGGCCTTTAAACCCTTCTTCATTCTTATGACCGGACGGCCAAGAGGAACGCCTTAATCAGGAACATGTAATACTACAAAACAAGTTTTAGATCTATATCATATATCTCATATACAAATTAGATCTAATCATGGCATATTTTGCATACATCTCATGTATCGAATCATGCATATTTTTAGATCTAAATTATCTCATAATAATCTAAAAAATTAGATTTAAATTGATCTAATCAAAATAAACTCTAATCTAGACAACTATGTAGAACTATTCTACAACTAGTCTAGACATGCATCAATCATATCTCATATGATGTTTAAAATTAAATAATTTTTATTTGCTATTTTTTAGATATTATTATAACATTATAATATCAAAAAATAGTAAATAAATAGATCTAAAATATGATTTAATCAAATTAAATTGAAAACATGCAAGACTATTCTATAGAACTATTCTATTTTAGAACTAGTCATGCATATTTTCTAATCTTAGATCCAAATCATTTAATTTTAATTTTTTCTGATTTTAGATCTGATCACATCTCATGTGACATCTAAAATCACTTATTTTTTTAATTAAAATAAATTTAAAATCAGATCTAAATACTTTTAGAACCTTGGCTCTGATACCAGTTGAAGGGAAATCCTGATTTTTCGGACCAGGTTCGTTCAGATCTGATCAGATCAAGAGATATATTTTAAAATTTTTTTTCTTTGATCCTAATCAGATTTAGGATATTTTAGATCTAATCTTTATTATTCTAATAATAAAAATAAAATCTAAATAAATTAAATCAAATTTAATTTACCTTGATGTAGGGTAATCCTATTACCCGTTGATGATCCTGTAAGCAGCGGAAGGTTCTGGATCTAGCCACGCAAGTGCCTGGCCTCTACCGGTATCCACTTAGACTAGATCTAGAGATCCTCTTCTTCTCTATCACATCTCCAAAAATTAGATCTAGATCTGATCTGGAGGATCTTCAAAACTCCTTTCGAAGATCAGCAGTTGTCCTTTGCAGCAGCGCAGCCTTCTAGCTTTCAGTCGCCTTTCTCTCATCTGGATTGCACCAACCAAGAACCCAAAATACTTTTGGATGTGGAGAGGAGAGGGAGAAGATGCTTTGGCATGAAAGAGGAGAGGAGAGGTAGCCTTGGGGTGTGGAAATCTCAATTACTCTTTGAGTTGGGCGTAGGGTCTTATTTATAGACTAAGCATGATCCAACTCCTCTTCTTCCCAACCAATCACAACCCTTTGTGAAATCAGATCTAAATCTGATTGATGGAAAATAGAGTCCCTTGGATTCCTCCTTAGATGGACGCCTAAGACCAGTCAAAGTTGGTTCTTAGGAGAACTCTAATCGGAATCCAAAAAGGAGATGGAGTCCCTATCCAATAGGGACTCCTAAGCGCCTCCAGCTTGGGCACACGCCAAGGGTGGCGTGCACCCTCCTTCTTGCCAGGTTCTGGATAGGAAGGACAGGCCCCCACCAGCTCTCCAATAGGTGCATGACATGTGGACAGAAGTCAAAGTGTCAATGGTCAATATTTGACCAGTCAAAGGTCAACTTTTGACCAAAGTCAAAGGACGAGAAATGGTAGGTGACCAAAAATGGCAGGTATTGTCTTACAAAATAAGACAACCCTTTTCTGACCTGGACAGGCTCCAGTCAGACCAAGTGAAGGCCTCTGATTGAGCACAAACTCCTTTGGCTCAGTCAGGACAACTATTTATGATAGTAAAAGAAGAACGTTAGGTTCAATCGAGTGCTAGCACGATTTTCTTGAACCTAATTGAATCTCATTCAGATCAATTGAACTGGATTAGTTCAATTGATGATCACCAGATTCAAACCCTTATTTGTGTGACCCAGTTAGGTTCAGTTCTGTATGGTAATGGGATATGTCATGATCTCTATCATCGACATCATCGAAACTCCTTTCGATGGATCAGAACTCTTCTGATTCGAACAGCTAGAATGATCGATCATCTAAATCATTCTAATTGCTCCCAAAATCCACCAGTGACACCTAGCAGTATATGGTGGCAACCCATCAGAGCTGAATGCGAACCTCTTGGTGCAGCTACCTGTGTGATTAAGTTCTTCTATCTTGAGCCTTCGATCAGATTAGGGTTAAGGTGAACTCGTCAAACCCTAGTTCTCTATCATATGATGTAATCATTCGATTCAAGTCCGATGTGAAAACCTAAATAGAAACTCTTTCTATTATTTCACTCTGCCATGGCCATGGACTTCTGGACTTGATTCTCATGATCATCATAGGGCTGCTCCTCTACCACCGAGGTAGATAGATTCCATCTTGATGCTATCCAGTTCCTACAATGAACATGCTATAGCCAACATACACCTCAGGATTCCATATGGCTAGGAGACCGAGTTATGGTGTAGTCAAACTATAACACCCTCAAGGTGAACTATCGATGCACCTCAGGTCAAAGAACCAGACACACCACTATGCAGCATCGAGTCAGTCATTGATGAGAAGGTAGACTTCCTAATGACTACTCGAGGTGGTCACGCTCAGTGCCCTTATTCTCTAACGAGTACCTATACTCTCGCTCCGGTGTCTTCACACCGTAGACTCAAGACTCATCTACTAAAGAGAAGCGATTGTACACCAACCTTCCAGATCAATCACCATCCTCGTGATGATCCTATAGTCGGGAGCATTTTATGAGTTAATAATGATTATTCATGTCTTAAATTTTCAACTCTTCAAAATATGAATTATCATTACCATTAACTCAAAGGATGTATCACAGACACTAAATACACATATGTGATAGAAAATAATCCATTTTATTAATTTTAATCAAAATTATAATTTTACCCCTAGAAGTGTATTACGTGTATTACAAGTATCAGCCAATTCTGACTTCTAGGGCACATATATCTAATAGTACATGGGCTCAGGGAGTGCATCACATTAGGTCAGCTAGAAAAATTTTTTAGATTGGATCTTATTTGATCAGGTATATATACTCTGTATTGAGCTTTATAAACTAAGCACAGAATCAATACAAGCCTTTTCTTCCTGAAATCTCTCTTCCTCTCTCATTCTCTTCCTTTTCTCCACATCCTAGGGTTTGCTAGGGTTTCAATAGAATGGCCTTCCCTTTTCTCAGATCCTTGTTGCTGTTTCTGCAATCATTGAGTAGCAAGAATTATTTTCAATAGATTGGTATCAGAGTAGCCATCTAGAACAATAGTTCGATACATACTCGATTTCATGCAAAATCTTATCTTACTAAGTAGTCTGGATTCAAATGGCTATAGGTTGGTAGCTGGTGATGGAATCTTGAAGATCATACAGGGCGATAGGATTGTTCTGGAGGGAAAGAAGAAGAAGAGCAAACATTACTATCTAGTAGGGAGCCCAGTGCTAGGTGGAGCTTCAGGAGCTAGAGGAAGTCCAGTGTGAGATGGAGTTCTAGGTGGTGGATCGGGCATGAGACAGGAGACCTAGGAGGATGAAAGGTGACGTTGCAAAGTAAAGTTTCTATTACTGTAGGAGGCTACCCCGAGGAGATCTTAGGTCAGGAGGATAACAATCATTGATGGAGGTGGGATTTAAAGAAAAATCTGATTTTTCACCGTAGGATTGTCCAGATCTGATCAGATTTGAGGTAAATTTTTCTACAAAAAATTTTTCAATCTAATCAAATCTAAGAGTTCTCAGATCTAATCATGATGATCTAATATTAAAAATTAAAAATAAAATTAAATCAAATTTAATTTGAAGTACCTTATTGGATAATCTGATTATCCTGTGATGATCTTATTGGTTCCTGAGGTTCTAGAAGGAGCCACGTACATGCTTGACCTATACTAGTATCCACTCAAGTAGGATATGAACGTCTTCTCCTTGTGAATCTCTTCTTCAAAGATTAGATCTTAATCTGATCTATAGATCCTTTAAAACTATTTTTGAAGGCAGCTCATCCATCTCATGAATATCATCGCATAGATCCTGAATCTTATACTAAAAACCTTGGACCTTAAACTCAGATCTTTTTCTTAACTTTTTAGGCATGTAGAAGAGAGGGAGAGAGAGGATAGAGGGGGTGTGGGATATGGTATGGGTGATAGCACCTCTATGTGGAAAATAAAATCATGTGATAGCTCTATTTGGCATGAGAAAGGTTTAAAAACCAACACCATATAGAGTCCCACTTTGACCAAATAACATACTTATTTGTTCATTAGAACTTTAGGACTTATTCTCCATGTGAAACCCTAGAGCCCAGCTAGTTTTATCACCAAAAATCAATAAAAAAATGGGCAACATGAGTAGATAATTAAGAGTCCATTGCGCCTAGGACTCTTCCCTCAAGAGTTTGATCCAAATCAAACTCTTTCAAAACCTAGGCCAACTATTACCATAAATCATGAAATTTGGCACACCCATAGCATGACATGAGTCCTATCACATATCTAAAAATTAGATAAAAGAATTTCTAGAAAATTTTTTAGAAGAATCTAATCAGGTGACCCTTAATTCTCTCAATTGGGTCAACTTTTGACCCTAGTCCAATTGCACTAGGAATAGATTTAATTTCTATAATTTATCTAACCTAGACTTATTCCAATTAGATGAAAATAAACCAATTCAAGATATAAGAATGATTCAAATCAAATTTAACTCTATTGTGATGAATCAAAATGATTTCAGAAGGGAAAAGCCAGGCTCAATCATGTGCTAGCATGATTACCTTAAACCTGATAGGATCTAATCCAAATTAATCAAACTGGATTAGCTCAATTGATGATATCTAGACCCAAATCCTTATTTGTGTGACTCAATTAGGTTCAGTTTCATATGGTAATGAGACATGTCGCGATCTCTATCATCGATATCATCGAAACATCTTTCGATGGATCAGAACTCTTCTAATTCATATAATTAGAATGATCGATCATCAAAATCATTCTAATTATTCCCAAAATCCATTAGTAACACCTAGAAGTATATGGTGGCAACCCATTAGAATCAAAAGCAAATCTCTCGGTGCAGTTATCTGAGTGATTGGGTTTTTCTATCTTGAGCTCCGATAGGATTAGGGTTAAGGTGAACTCGTTAAACCCAACATCCATCATATGAATTAATTATTCAATTCAAGTCCAATGTGAAATCCTAATAGAAACTTTTTCTATCTTCTTCACTCTATCATAGCCATAGGCTTAAGTGTTAGATATGTGGGCCCTATACGCCAGAATTGGCTGTCACTTGTTATACACTTCTAAGAAAAAAATTATAATTTTGACTATAAATAATAAAATGGGTTACTTTCTATCATAATATATATTTAGTGTTTGTGATACATCCCTTGAGTTAATGGCAATGATAATTCTTATTTTCAAGAGTTGAAAATTTAAGACATAGATTTTCATTATTAACTCATAAAATGCTCATAACCATAGGACCATCAAGAGGATGGTGATTGATCCAGAAGGTTAGTGTACAATCGCTTCTTTATAGTAGATGAGTCTTGAGTCTACAGTGAAGAGACACCGAGAGCGAGAGTATAGGTACTCGTTAGAGAACGAGGGCACTGAGCGTGACCACCTCGAGTAGTCATAAGAAAGTCTACCTTCTCGTTGATGACTGGCTCGAAGCTGCAGTGGTGTTTCTGGTTCTTTGATCTAAGGTGCATCGACAGTTCACCTTGAGGATGTTATAGTTTGACTACACCATGACTCAGTCTCCTAGCTATTCAAAATCCTAAGGTGTATGTTGGCAATAGCATATTCATTATAGAAAATAGATTGCACCAAGAGGGAATCTATCTACCTCAGTAGATGAGGAGCAGCCCTATGATGATCGCAAGAATCAAGTCCATAAGCCCATGATCATGGCAGAGTGAAATGATAGAAAGAGTTTCTATTAAGGTTTTCACATCAGACTTGAATTGAATGATTAATTCATATGATGAAAATTAGGGTTTGACGAGTTCACCTTAACACTAAATCGATCGGGGCTCAAGATAGAAGAATTTAATCGTACATGTAACTGCACCAAGAGGTTCATTTTTAGTTCTGATGGGTTGCCACCATATACTACTAGGTATCACTGATGGATTTTGGAAGTAATTAGAATGATTTGGATGATCGATCATTCTAGTTGTCTGAATCAAAAAAGTTTTGATCCATTGAAAAGTATTTTAATGATGTCGATGATAGAGATCACGACATATCTCATTACCATATAGAATTGAACCTAACTGGATCACATAAATAAGAGTTTGGATCTAAATATCATCAATTAGACTAACTCAGTTCAATTGATTTGAATTAGATTCAGTTAGGTTCAAAAAAATTATGCTAGCACATGATTGAGCCTAAAGTTCTTCTTCAACAATCATTAAATATTGTCTCGACTAAGCCAAATATATTTGGGCTCACTTAGGTATTTTTACTTGGTCTGACTAGAGCTTGTCTAAGTCAGAAAAGAATTATCTTAATTTATGAGATAAATTTGAGACAACACCTGCCATTTTCTATCACCTGCTAATTTTTGTCTTTTGATTTTGGTCAAACGTTGATCTTTGACCCTTAGACATCTGCCCATGTGTCATGCATCCATAAGAGAGCAGATGGGGGTTTGTCCCCTTACTAGAAAGAAGAAAGAAGGGGGTGCATGCCTAGGGAGGTGTGCACCTAAGGATAATGATGTTTGGAGTCCCATACAGATGGGAATCCAGGTTGCTTCATGGAATAAACTTAGGTGGCACCTAAGACTCTGCTTTGACCAGTCTTGGCGCCACCTAAGGATGTTGGAGAGGGGCTCTCATCTGATTGGATTAGGTGATGTCATCCCATCAATCATATTTAGATCTGATTGCATGAAGAGATGTGATTGGTTGGGATGATGTGGCACTGCTTGGCGTAGCAGGGTCTATATAAACCCTGTCCGCGCCTAAGTTTAGAGAGGTTCTCCCCTTGCCCATGCCATATAGCCATCTCCCTCTCTCCTTCATGCCTACCTCTAATCTTCTCTCTCCTCACAATGGCCAAGGGGCTTTGGGCTTCAGTTTGGTGCGATCCAAGCAAAAGAAAAGCGATAAAAAAGGAAGAAGATAGTACTACTGTAGGAGACGACATTGGATCTTCAAAAGTTATTTTGAAGACCTTCATGATCAGATCCAAATCTGATCTTTTGAGAAAAAATTTAGGAGGAGATATCTAAATCCTACCAGAGTGGACACTGGTAGAGGTCAGGCGATTGCGTGGCTACATCTAGAACCTCAGGCAATCAGCAGGATCATCACAGGGTAATAAGATTACCCAAGAATAAGAAATAAATTAAATCTAATTTAATTTAATTTATTTTATTTTATTAGATCCATCAAATTAGATCTAAAAAGTATCAAATCTAATTTAGATCTAAGAAATTTTTTTTTGAAATATTCTTCTTGGTCAAATTAAATTTGAACGAATTTGATTCGAAAAATAGATTTTTCCCTTCAACTGGTATTAGAGCCAGGTACCTAAAAATAATTTAGATCTAATTTTAATTTAATTTTGATCTAATAATTATGTGATTTTAGATATAATATTAGATGTGATTAGATCTAAAATCAAAAAAATTAAAAATCAAATAATTTAGATCTAAGTTCTATAAGATGCATGACTAGTTATAGAAGAGAATAGTTCTATGTATAGTCTAGCATTATCATAATTTAATTTGATTAAATTATAATTTTTAGATTAATTTATTTACTATTTTATGATGTTATAAATGTTATAATAAGATCTAAAAAATAAAAAAGTAAAGTTATTTAATTTTTGTTCATATGAGATATGATAAATGCATGTTTAGACTAGTTGTAGAATAGTTCTACATAATTATCTAGTGTAGAATTTATTTTGATAAGATCAATTTAAATTTAATTTTTTAGATGATTATGAGATAATTTAGATCTGAAAAATATGCATGATATGATACATGAGATGTATGTAAACATGTTTATAGTTAGATCAATTTTACATATGAGATATATGATGTAGATCTAACTAGTTTTATAGTTTTTATATTTCTAATTAAGATGTTCCCCTTGGCCGTCCGATCATAAGAACAAAGTAGGGTTTAAATACCCTCTCCTCTTATTCGATGGGGTATTCTTATGATGTGTATGGGGTGCTGCACATTTGTCCTTAATCAGAAATCCAAAAAACTTATTTTCTGCAAAATCCTAGATCCTAAAATCCTAGGATTTTATTTACATATTTTGCTTGTGAACCATAAACTTAATTGAGAATTAAGATTATGAAATATGTTAAGTCTAAAAATTAAAAATTTTTAGATTTAAGATATATTCATAAAATTAGGTTTGGACTGGGTAGCTCAATTAGGTCTAAGCGGTTGATCAAACCAAATCAAGAGTTGGTTAGATGGGATCAAGAGTGCTTAAATTGACCAGCCTAATAGGATTAAGTTTGGATCAAGATCGAATCACATGAGTGATCGATCAAGCTAAGACTTAATTAGGCTCAGTGGTTAAGTCTGGATTGTTGGCTAACCCGATTGGTTCTGGCTCAACAATTTGGTATCTAAGGTAAGTTTGGCAGATATGATCGACTAGTTTTTAATTGAGAGCTACTCGACTCGAATGCATTCTTATCGAGTTAATGGCATATCCCTTCCATCGGTCTCACTTACCTGGTCATATTTGTCGACCCAGTCCTGATCTAAGGTGGTTAATAATCCAAGCTAACCCATGCCACTAGGTTAGTCATAATTGTTATGACTATATCAAGTCTAGTTTAATGAGACCTAAATCAAATCTTCCTAAGAAAAGATTAAGTCTAAGGTCTTCCATCATTATAGATGTGCGGACCCTTCTCGGGGTTGATTGTTCTTAGTTGGTTACAGTGGTTCAGTTACACCAGAAAGATGCAATCATGTCTATTAGACATTGGATGCTATAGGCTGGAGGATGGATTGGGCTCAATATTTTGGATACGATGAGAGACTCAATTAGGAATCCAATCTGTGCAAATGGTGGGTCTGACTTAACTAAGGAGTGGATCAATATTCTGAGCATGGTGAGATTCATGAATTAGAGACTAAGTTTGAGTGCACCATGATTAGAGAATCATTGAACAAGAGTTGTTCACTCATTGGCTAATCCATCATCAATAATTGTTAGGTGAGATGATGAGTTAGTTGGTGGGATCGCACCACCCACTAAAAATCATTAATCATAGAGATTTTTGCATCTCTATAGAGGGAGTGTAGAAATTCAAGAAAATAGTGAAAGCTAATTTATTTAAAAATAAAATTTTTAAATAAATTGATCAAATCTTAATTACAATATCTAACTAGAAACTTTGACTCTCTACAGAAAAATATCTGCATCCAACCCACTAGCATGTATCCTGAATATCCATAGACTGATCGAACCCAATTACAAGGATTGGCTCTGGAACTTCAAAATCATTTTAGATTTTGAGAAGTTAACTCATGTATTGGATCAGGACCCCTCCACCTTATCAGCTCATCCATCCGCTGAACAGAGAGCATTTCTTGACAAGTGGATGGATAAAGATAACAAGACCAGATATTACATGTTGGACTCGATGTCTGATGAGCTTCAACATCAACATGAAGATATCAAGACTGCCCGCCAAATGTTGGCTCACCTATAAGAGATGTTTGGTGAACAGAGTCGCGCAACCAAGTATCAAGTCACTAAATGACTATTCGAGGCTAAAATGCATGATGGATAGTCAGTCCAAGATCATTGTCTGATGATGATCAAGAATTTAGAAGAGCTTAAGAAGCTCGGTGTGAAGTTGGACATGGATTTGTAGAATAATATAATTTTGCAATCCTTAACTGATGTATATGGATAGTTCATCATGAACTATCATATGCATAAACTTCAAAATTTTTTGATCGAGCTTATGAACATACTGGTTACTGCTGAGCTTTCTATGAAAGGTTCTAAAGGCTCAGTGCTTGCTATGGAACGGACTTCTTCCAAGAGAAAGTCTTTGGAAAGAAGAAGTCTGTGAAAAGATAAAAGATGGAAGAAGGAAAGAAGAAAAAGGCAGAGTTGAAGAAGAAGGCCGCTGACAAAGAAAAGTATTTCCATTGCAACATTGACGGCCATTGGAAGCGAAACTATCCTACTTACCGGCCATCCTAAAACATAAGGAGACAGGTCCTTCTAGAGGTATGCTCATTATTAAGTGTAACCTTACGATTTTTTCTACATCCAGTTGGGTACTTGACTCTGATTCTAGTTCTCATTTGTGCACTTTCATGCAGGATCTTGAGGATAGCAAGAGGTTGAGGGATGGTGAGATGATCCTATGTATCGAAAATGGAGCAAGAGTTGCTGTTGTGGCCGTGGGAACATACCCTCTTCGACTACCATCTGGTTTAGACTTAGTATTAAAGGATTATTATTTTATGCCTGCAGCAAGCAGGAATTTGATTTCTATTTCATATTTAGCACAAGAAGGCTATGTAATTAGTTTTCTTAAGGACCATTGTAACATTCTTTATGAAAAAAATAAAATTGCAAGTGGTTTTCTTATTAACGGTCTTTACTAGTTACATATTGATGTATCTATTTTTAATATCGAGCAAAATATGAATGCCATAAAATCAAAATGACTTAGGAATAGTCCAAATGATAGGTATCTGTGGCACTTAAGACTAGATCATATAGCAGAAGATAGGGTTAACAAATTGGAAAAAATTAGGCTATTGAGTCCGTTGACTTTCGAGTCGTATCTAATGTATGAATCTTATCTTCATGGCAAAATGACTAAGCTTCCTTTTGTAGGACATGGGGAAAGGACTATGGATCTTCTTGCCCTAGTACATACTGATGTGTGTGGCCCATTTGATGAGCCGGCTAGAGGCAACTTTGTCTACTTCATAACCTTTACCGATGATTTATCTCGGTATGGGTATGTGTATCTTATGAGATACAAGTCTGAAGCTTTTGAAAAGTTTAAAGAATTCAGATATGAAGTAGAAAAGCAATTTGAAAAATTCATTAAGGTTCTTCGATCAGATCGAGGAGGTGAATATCTTAGTTGAAAATTTTTGGATTATCTCAAGGAAAATGGCATTGTCTCTCAATGGACTCCACTTGGAACACCTCAACTCAATGGGATTTTAGAATGGAGGAATTGGATCCTATTAGATATGGTTCAATCCATGATGAGCTTCATAGACCTTCCTAATTTTTTTTAAAAATATAGTCTATTAATTATAATATACTTACTGAATAGGGTTCCTTCTAAAACCATTCCTATCACACCGTATGAGATATGGCATGGTAAGAAATCAAGTCTGAGTCATCTCAGAATTTGGAGTTGTCTGGCTCATGTCAAAAGACAGCAAGCGGACAAGTTAGACTATAGATGCTTTAGAGCTCGATTTATAGGATGTCCTAAAGAGTAATTAGGATATTATTTGTACATTCCAAAAGATCATAATGTGATTGTGAGTCAATATGCCATCTTTCTTGAAAAATAGTTTATTTAAGATAGCAGCATTGAAAAGCAGATCAAGCTCAAGGAGAAAGTCTCATAAGAGCAATGAGCTAAGGACCAAATGGAATCAAATCAGGTTGAGCCAATACAATCAATACCTCCTCCACCTCATAGATCGAAAAGGGTTTTTCATCCCCCTGAGAGGTACTTAGGTACTATTTTAGCGAAAGTAAAGAAAATATTTCTCGTAGGTAATGGGGTTCATGGTGATGATCCCAAAACCTATGATGAGGCAATATCGGATATCGATTCCGAGAAATGGTTAGAGGTAATGAAGTCAGAAATTAACTCGATGTACTCAAACCAAGTCTGGATCTTGATAGATCCACCAGAAGGTATAGTACCTATTGGTTGTAAATGGATCTACAAGAGAAAGATTGGTGCAGATGGGAATATAGAGACATTCAAAGCTAGATTAGTGGCAAAAGGATATAGTCAACATGAAGGCATTGACTATCAGGATATCTTTTCGCTAGTAGCTGTGCTAAAATCCATCCATACATTGCTTGTTATTGCAGTCTATTTTGATTATAAAATATGGTAGATGGACATGAAATAGATACCTTGAGAAAGATATCTATATGGAACAGCCGCTAGGTTTCACATCCAGTGATATTGATCACGAGGTATGCAAGCTGCAAAGGTCCATATATAGACTTAAGCAAGCATCTTGGAGCTAGAATACTCATTTTAATGATGTGATCAAATTATTTGATTTCATCAAGAACGAGGAGAAACCATGTATCTTCAAAAAGGTCAGTAGGAGTGCTAGTCTTCCTCATATTGTACATGGATGATATCCTCCTTATTAGGAATGATATTCTCATGTTGACCATAGTTAAAATATGGTTATCCAAAGAATTCTCCATGAAAGACCTAGGAGAAGCATCCTTTATTCTAGGAATTAAGATCTATAGGGATAAACCGAATAGGATGCTAGGACTTTCATAGAAGATGTATATAGAGGAAGTGCTAAAGAGGTTTAGCATGGAAAACTCTAAGAGGGGATTAGTATCCTTCAGACATGGCATTCATCTCTCCAAGAAGATGTACCCTAGGACACCTGAGGAGATAGAATGCATGAGAAAGATTCCTTATGCTTCAGCAATAGGGAGCCTCATGTATGCCTTGTTATGTACATGTCCTGATATAGCTCATGCTGTGAGTGTCACGAGCAGATATCAGTTGAATCCAGATGAAGAATATTGGACTTCTATTAAATGTATCCTTAAGTACTTGAGAAGAACTAAGGATATGTTGTTGATTTTTGGTAATGGAGAACTCCAAGTTTAGGGGTATACAGACTCAAATTTTATGATCGATGTAGATGATCAAAAGTCGACATTTGGGAGTCTATTTGTGTGTAATGGTGGTGCTGTCAGTTGGAAGAGTTTCAAGCAAATAGTGATAGCAGATTCCACCATGAAAGCAGAGTATGTCGCTGCGTCAGAAGCTATGAAGGAGGCATTCTGGTATAAGAAGTTTGCCGCATAGATTGGAGTGATGCCATCAGATGCTATTTCTCTATACTGCAACAACAATGGCGCTATAGCCCTTGCTAACGAGCTGAGGTCTCACAAAAAATTCAAGCACATCGAGTGGCGATACCACCTCATTCGTGATTAACTCAAGAAAGATTACGTCAAGGTCAAGTGAATCGATTCTGCAGACAATACGGCAGACCCACTCACAAAGCCATTGGGCCAACAGAAGATCGAAGCCCACCTTGATAAGATGGGACTTTGATGTAGCCAATTGGCTTTAGGTCAAGTAGGAGTTTGTTAGATATGTGTGCCCTAGAAGCCAAAATTGGCCGACACTTATTATACACTTTTAAGAGAAAAATTATAATTTTGATTATAAATAATAAAATGGATTATTTTCTATCACAATGTATATTTAGTGTTTGTGATACATCCCTTGAGTTAATGGCAATGATAATTCTTATTTTCAAGAGTTGAAAATTTAAGACATGAATTTTCATTATTAACTCATAAAATGCTCCTAATCGTAGGATCATCATGAGGATGATGATTGATCTAGAAGGTTGGTGTATAATTGCTTCTTTATATTAGATGAGTCTTGAGTCTATGGTAAAGAGACATCAGGAGCGAGAGTATAGGTGCTCGTTAGAGAATGAGGGCACTGAGCGTGACCACCTCGAGCATTCATAAGAAAGTCTACCTTCTCATCGATGACTGGCTCGAAGCTGCAGTGGTGTGTCTGGTTCTTTGATCTGAGGTGCATCGATAGTTCACCTTGAGGGTGTTATAGTTTGACTACACCATGACTCGATCTTCTAGCCATTAGGAACCCTGAGGTGTTTGTTGGCTATAGCATGTTCATTATAAGAATTGGATTACACCAAGAAGGAATCTATCTACCTCGATAGATGAGGAGTAGCCCTATGATGATCACGAGAATCAAGTCCATAAGCCCATGGCCATGGCAGAGTGAAATGATAGAAAGAGTTTCTATTAAGGTTTTCACATCGGACTTGAATCGAATGATTAATTCATATGATGGAAATTAGGGTTTGACGAGTTCACCTTAACCCTAAACCGATCGGGGCTCAAGATAGAAGAACTTAATCACACATGTAACTGCACCAAAAGGTTCATTTTTAGTTTTGATGGGTTGCCACCATGTACTGCTAGGTGTCACTGGTGGATTTTGGGAGCAATTAGAATGATTTGGATGATCGATCATTCTAGTTGTCTGAATCAGAAAAGTTCTAATCCATTGGAAAGTATTTCAATGATGTCGATGATAGAGATCGTGACATATCTCGTTACTATACAAAATTGAACCTAACTGGATCACACAAACAAGGGTTTGGATCTGGATATCATCAATTAGACTAACCTAGTTCAATTGATTTGAATTAGATTCAATTAGGTTCAAGAAAATCATGCTAGCACATGATTGAGCCTAAAGTTCTCCTTCAACAATCATTAAATATTGTCTCGACTGAGCCAAATATATTTGGGCTTACTCAGTACCTTTACTTGATCTGACTGGAGCTTGTCTAGGTCAAAAAAGGGTTGTCTTAGTTTATGAGATAAATTTGAGACAACACCTGCCATTTTCCATCACCTACTAATTCTTGTCTTTTGACTTTGGTCAAACGTTGACCTTTGACCCTTAGACATCTGCCCATGTGTCATACATCCATAGGAGAGCAGATGGAGGTTTGTCCCCCTGCTAGAAAGAGGAAAGGAGGGGGCACACCCCTAGGGAGGCGTGCGTCTAAGGATAATGACGCCTGGAGTCCCATACAAATGGGACTCTAGGTTGCTTCATGGAATAAACTTAGGTGGCACCTAAGACTCTACTTTGATCAGTCTTGGCACCACCTAAGGATGTTGGAGAGGGGCTTTCATCTGATTGGATCAAGTGATATCATCCCACCAATCAGATTTAGATCTGATTGCACAAAGAGATGTGATTGGTCAGGATGATGTGGCACTGCATGATGCAGCAGGATCTATATAAACCCTATTTATGCCTAGGTTTAGAGAGGTTCTCTCCTTGCCCATGCCATATAGCCATCTTCCACTCTCCTCCATGCCTACCTTTGATCCTCTCTCTCCTCTCCATGTCCAAGGGGCTTTGGGCTTCAGTTTGGTGCGATCCAGACAAAAGAAAGGCGACAAGAAAGGAAGAAGGTAGCACTGCTGCAAGAGACGATATCAGATCTTCAAAAGTTATTTTGAAGACCTTCAAGATCAGATCTAAATCTGATCTTTGGAGGAAAGATTGAGAAGAAGGAGATATCCAAATCCTACCTGAGTGGATACCGGTGGAGGCTAGGTGATTGCGTGGCTACATCCAGAACCTCAGGCAATCAATAGGATCATCGTAGGATAATAAGATTACCCAAGAACAAGATATAAATGAAATCTATTTTATTTTATTTTATTAGATCCATCAAATCAAATATGAAAAGTATTAGATCTAATTTAGATCTAAGAAATTTTTTTTTGAAATATTCTTCTTGGTCAAATTAGATTTGAATGAACCTGATCCAAAAAATAAATTTTTTCTTTCATTAAGGACTCAATCTCATGATTATCATAGGGCTACTTCTCATCTACTGAGGTAGATAGATTCTCTATTGGTGCAATTCAATTCCTATAATGAACATGCTATAGCCAACATACATCTTAGAATTTTGAATGGCTAGGAGAGCAAGTTATGGTGTAGTCAAACTATAACATCCTCAAGTGTGAGCTTAAAAGTGGTGCTCTCAAGTCTTTGAAACATGAGAAGATAGATCATGAAAAAATGGGAGCAAGCTAGAAGAGAAATCAGCCCGAGTAGCAAAGTTTAGAAACTAAGCCAACTCATCTTAAGACTGAGCTAGCTAAGTTGAAAACTAGGCTGGCTCAGTCTAGGACTGGGTCGGCTATGTCTCATAGAAAAATTTAGATAGAAAGTAGCATTTTTGGACTATTAGCATGGTACACAATTGGGTTGGCTCAGTCTGAGATTTTTGGACTATTAGCATGGTACACAATTGGGTTGGCTCAGTCTCAGACTGATCCAACCCAGTCGCAGGTTAGCTGGCTTAATCTGAAACTTGGCCGGCTCAGTTTTTGCGAGTTTATTTTATGTATGTGGGATGTTTAGCTTTTGAAAAGTTTTTCTATGATCTTGGAGCTTGACCATTTTGTAAAGTATAAATATTGAAAATAGGTCAAGATTGTATATGATGCTGAATTCATTGAATTAAGCTCTTTTCTCCTAAAAAACTCTTATGCTCTTTTTCTCTCTTTTCTCTAGAACCCATTATTTTGCTTTCGTGTTGATCCTAGGAGATTATTCGTTGTTGCTTGGCTAATCACTAGCGGCCATACTGGTCTGAGAGAGGATAGTTTATCTCAATAATTGGTATCAAAGCAGTGTTGCATGGAAGGAAGAAAGACACCTAGGGTTACTACATCCAGGATCTATTGCATCAGGTTTTACCCAAGATCTTCTTATTTCTTCTTTATTTATCTCTAGATTAAGGTGGAGATTGGTTACATAGAGGGATGGTGATATAGATGGTTGAAAAAAAAATCTAAGGCATTTAGATCTTCTTTGAAGGGTAGTGTTACCGATGTGTGATCGAAGAAGGGTGTTAGAAATCTGTTCTTGACTTGTTTGAAGTCATGGAATCGAGTGGATTTAAGATAAATTTTAAGAAGTTCGATGGTAAGAAAAATTTTATCCTATGGCAGCAAAGGGTAAAGAACTTGTTGGTTCAGTAGAGGATCTACAAGATCTTGACAAGAGTAAGGTCAGAAAAGATCAGTGCTAAGGTTTGGAAAGAGTTGGGGGAAATTGCTTTCAGCACAATCCGAATATACTTGACCGATCAAGTTTTGCCTGAGGTTTGCATAAAGACTATGGCAAAGGGGCTCTGAATGAGACTGGAGAATACATACATGGAGAAGAACATGATGAATAAGCTGTGGTTGAAGAAATAACTGTATAGTCTGAGGATGCTCGAAGGAGAAGATCTTGTTGCACATATCCAAAGGTTCAATTAGGTGTGTTCTGAGGTGATGAGTTTGGATATGAAGATTGATGAGAAGGATCGGGCATTGCTGCTATTATGTTCTCTCTCAGGTTCATATGATGGTCTCATAACAACTTTAGTTTATAGGAAGGAGATCCTAAACTATGAAGAGATTGTTGGTGTGCTCAGATCAAATGAGCAAAAAAAGAAGATCTGCAAGGAAGATCCTAAGTCTGAGATCTTGGTTGTGAATGAAAGATAGAAAATATCAAAGAAGAAGGCAAGAGAAAAATCCAAGAATAGGTCAGGGTCTCGGGATCAGAGGAAGACATTAAAATATTATAAATGTCATCAGCCTAGACATCTAAGGAGAGATTGTCCCCTTTTGAGATCAGAAAAGGGAAAGGCCAGTAAAAAAGATGATACAGCTTTTGTGAGCAGTGGAGAAGACCTTTTAGTTGTATCAGATGGATCCATAGATTGCGATACTATATAGATATTGGATTCAGCATGCTCACACCACTATATTTCTCATCGAAAGTGGTTTGCTACCCACCAGAAGGTCGATGGTAGAAGTGTCTGCCTTGAAGATGATCACTCGTGCAAAGTAGCTAGAGTTGGCTCTATCAGGATGAGGATGTACGATGAAATTATTCATAAATTATCAAATATCAGGTATGTACCAGAGTTGAAAAATAATTTGATTTCTTTGGGCTACTTGAAGGAGCAGGATTATGCTTTTAGTAGCCAGGCAGGGAGTGGATGTCTGAAAATTTTTAAGAAAGCTTTAGTGGTGATGAGAGGTAGAAGACTGAGCAATAATCTTTACAGAATGAAAGGCTCAATGGTGAATGATAGTGTAGAGGTGTTAGCAGCGGCATAGGAGGAGCAAATTGTATATCGACTGTGGCACTATCGGATGGATCATATGAGTGACCATGGGCTCACTGAACTTTACAGAAGAGGGATGATCCCAGCCTTGAAGAAGGAGGGCATAGATTTGTGTAAGCCATGTATCTTTGGCAAATAATATAGGATAAAGGTTTTCAGAAGTACCAAGCATAGTGAAGGAGTGCTGGATTTTGTGCAATCGGATGTGTGGGACTAGCTTTTGTATCAGCTAGAGGTGGTGCAAGGTATTTTATCACTTTCATTAATGATTTCTCAAGAAAGGTGTGGATTTATCTGATTAGAAAAAAATCATAGATGTTTGTCTAGTTCAGAGCCTGGAGAGCTAAAGTAGAGGAGTCAGGAAGATAAGTGAAGTATTTGAGGTTGGACAATGGAGGAGAGTATACTAGCCTGGAGTTTAGGAGGTACTGTGAGAAAAATGGCATCAAATGCCATTACATGATGAAGATGACTCTCCAACAAAATGATGTCGTGGAGACAATGAACCAGACATTGACCAAGAAGGCATGGAGTTTGAGGCTGCAGACATCACTTTCAAAATTTTTTTGGGGTGATGCCTTAACTTTTTCTTGTTTTCTTGTAAATAGGTCCCCACATCGTAAATTTAACGCATGCATTCTAGAGGAGGTATGGAGTGGAAAGAAGGTGGAGCTTGGCTACCTGAAGATCTTCGGTTGCCCGACCTATGCACATATGGAGGCAACCGAGAGGAGTAAATTGGATCCAAAATCTCAAAAGATGACATTCATAGGATATCCACAAGAAGTCAAGGGGTACCTACTGTGGAACTCTCAGGCACAGAAGTTAGTGATCAGCAGGAACATTATCTTGGATGAGAAGAGCATCTTGAGGAGGTTTGGGATAGATAGAATTAAAAAGACAAAGGTGAAAACAATGGTCGGTCTAAGATAGATGACATGCAGTCCAAATCCATGTATAGGAGTGTTTCTATTGAGATGGAGTTGGGTAGGAGAAAAGATACTTAAGTGAAAGACCAGCATAAAGTGCTAGCAGTTCAGATGGATGTGCAGGATCAACCACAGACATCAGGCAGAGATGTGTCAATGGGAGTGGCTTTGCACAAATCCTAGTGTACTATTAGAAGACTAGTTAGATATGACATTGATGAAGTTATCTCCTATGCACTCATCACTGCTAATAGAGATCCAGAAAATTATGCATAGGCTATGGAGAGTGAGGATCATGATTCATGGATGCTGGCCATGATGGAGGAGATGAAATCACTTGAAAAGAATCAAACATGGTAGCTGGTGGATCTTTTAGAAGGTGCTCGATCTGTTGGCTCAAAGTGGGTGTTCACAAAGAAAGAGACACCTTCAGAACAAGGTGGAGTCAGATTCAAAGCAAGACTGGTAACAAAGGGATACTCACAAAGAAAAGGGATTGACTACATAAAAATTTTCTCTTTTGTGGTGTGTCATACATCTATTCGGATTTTACTGTCACTGGTGGCATAATACAACATGGAGTTAGAATAGATGGATGTAAAGATGGTCTTTCTTCATGGCACATTGGAGGAAAGAATCTACATGAAGCAGCTAGATGGTTTTATGGAGATTGAATAAGAAGATAAGCTGTGTTTACTCAAAAAATCTTTGTATGGCTTGAAATAGTCCCCTTATCAGTGGTATCGAAGATTTGATAGTTTTGTTTCGAGCCTGGGTTTCAGTAGATGTGAACATGATTGCTATCTACATCAAGGATGTAGATGAGGAGGATCATCTGTACCTACTGCTGTATGCAGATGATATGCTCATAGCCAGTAAAAGCATAAAACCTATGAAAAGGCTAAAAAGAGCATTATCATTTGAGTTTGAGATGAAGGATCTGGGTCCATCTGAGAAAATTTTTAGAATGAAGATTTGCAGTAGGTGCAAAGGAGTGCTTCATTTGTCATAAGAAAGATATGTCCAGAAAGTTCTAGAGAGGTTTGGGATGGAGAAAGCCAAATCTGTAAAGATGCCATTACCGAGCCATATATCTCTCTCTCCAAGTTACAAAGCCCTCAGTCAGAAGAGGAGAGAGAATATATGAAAAAAGTCTCTTATGTGAATGCTGTAGGTAGTGTGATGTACACTATGGTGTGCTATAAACTAGATATAGTACATGCAGTGAGTACGATTAGTAGATACATGGCTAACCCTAGGAAGAAACACTAAAAAGCATTGAAATGAATATTGCGATATCTGCATGGAACAAGGGATTATGGTACGGTGTTTGGTGGACAAGCCAGAAAGATTTGAAGATGGAGGTTTGAGTCCTCTGGAAGGATTTGTAGATGCGAATTATGCAGGAGATCTTGATACAAGAAGGTCTACTACTAGATATCTCTTCTGTGTGTATGGTAGATCGGTGTCTTGGAGATCAATTCTTCAATCAATTACAGTCTTATCTACCATAGAGATCGAGTATACTAGGATAACGGAGGCTACGAAGGAAGCCCTTTGGCTTACGAGGTTGATTATTGAGTTGAGGGTGGAGCAGAGTAAGGTTACACTATTCAATGATAGTCAGAGTGCTCTACTATTGGTACAGAACCCAGTCTATCATGCATGCATAAAGCATATAGTCGAGAGGTACTACAGAATCAGAGAGCTGGTGGAGGAAGGTGAAGTAGAATTGATGAAGGTCCATACCAAGGAGAATCAGTCTGATGCACTCACAAAGGTACTCTCCAGAGAAAGCTTTCAAATGTGTATGGTAAGGATGGGTTTGCTGAGAAGAGATGAGTTCACAAGGACTTGGAAGCACCAAGGTGGAGAATATGAAGAAACCAGATCTAGGGTTTCATGGGTAGATCTTAAAACTTTTTTAAGATCAGATAGTAAAAAATTTAAATAAATCTAATATTTATTAAATAAGCATGAAAATATCCTAGATTTAAGATTTATTACATGATCAAGGTATGATATTCAATCAAAAATTAAAAAATATAAAGAAAAGATTAACATGTTGATCTCATCAACATGCTACAATACTACATCTAATGCAGCTATAAAATAAATAGATCAAATCTATTACCTATGCAAGTTAGACGTTCTAACTTGCTGGTCCAAGATTGAGGATGAAGTTGCGAGCCGCACATACATCCAGCCTCTAGGAGTCATCCACACGAGCCCACGAGCACGATCAGAAATTCCGATGCAGGAAATCAGCACAGTATGCTAGTATTGTGCTGATCTTTCTTTGATGGTCGATTAGATGCCTCCTTCTTTTTGATTTGAATTCTTTCAAAGAAGAGAAGGTGGAGAAGAGGTTTGATATCTGAGACTCTCTTAGAAAACCCAAGGAAGAAGGAAGGAAGATGATGAACACAGCAACCCTGGAAGAAGACCCTCTTCTTCTTCTCTTTGCTCTCACCTAGACACCTAGTTTGGTGTCTATGGAATCCAAATGCCCAAAGATCCTCTTTCTCTAATTTTCACACACCCCAAAGCCCTCCTAAAGGTCTATATTTCATGAAAATATCAAGTAAAAATTTATCCTAAATAAATAGGAATAAAAGAGTCCTTGTCTAGGTTAAAAACTAGACAAGGAAAGGTCAAACAAGGCAAGACAAGGGGGCGCCCAACTCTTGGGCACCTCCTCCAAAATATTTGGCATGGACCAGCAAGAAAGGATGCACAAAATATTCTTCTTTTACCATGAAATTTAGAGAAAGAATAGGAGAGGGGGCGACACCTTTTGGAAGGAGGCGTTTTGGTTTATAAGGATTCTATCTTATAGAATCCTAAATCAACTAACTTCTCCTTTTGACTTGGTCAACTACTAAATTTTCATATGAGAAAGAAAGGAGAGGAGGGCGTATGTGAGAATTCCTAGGAGAAGGATTTTTGTCACACAAAAAAAATGAGGGCATGGGCGTGAGGGGCTTAGATGGTGCAAGGTGGAATCCTAGTCTTACTAAGATTCCATCTATGACTTGGTCAAAATGGTTTCTCAAACCAAATTAAATCAAAACCAAGTCAACCAAATTAAATTAGATTCTAATCTAATTAAAAATTTAATTAAATCAGATTAAATTAAATTAAATTTTGATTTAATTTTTTAATCAAATTAGGAAATTGGGTTAACCCAAGTCCTAGTTGAACTAGGACTAGTTTTTTCTTGCACTTGGCTTATCCAATAAGCCAATTGGACTTGATTCAATCAAGCCCAAACCAAATCTAATTAAATTATATTTAATTAGATATAATCTCAATCCTTTGGCTTAATCAAATTAAGTCAATTAGCAATTGAATTGCTAATCGATCTTCCTGCAATGCTTGGACTAGGTTAAACACCAATCATATTGATTGTTTAACCCTAGAACGATTCTCAATCGTTGATCAACTATCTGATTGGATTGTGAGCTCTAATGTGTGTGACCTCATAGGTTTGAATCTAAGTCGATAGCATAGAAATATATTCCTATACCAATCAGAGTAACCATCTAGCAATGGTATCCGATGGCCGAATAGGTCGAATGTGTAGAACAACATCCTTTGAACCCATACGGATATAGTTTTCATATAATTATCCCCTTAACCAAAATACTCGTAGGACACCTCAGAGTTCAACTATCAACTTTGATCAGACTGTCCAATATTATATTTCAAAATATCAAATCCATCTGATGGATTACCCTGGCTAAGATTTTACTATATTGAAGTATAGTGATATATTCTTCTCCAACTCTTGGAGTGGTCAATTCCATCTTGATCATACTCTGATTTTACAAGGACTTAACTATGATCAAAAGCCTTCCATTACTAAATTAAAAATTTAGTTAGTCCGATATCAAAGCATAGTGAGTTGATTGTAAGTCACTGAGGTAATCTCAGGTCTAAGGGACACTTATATCTATATCCCATCAAAGACATTCTCGATAGCAGAATACTCTGAAGTTGGTCACGTTTAATGATGATGTACCCATACATCTCACCTATATACCATATCAGTATCTCCACACTCCTTGGTTAAGAGAACAACCATTCCATATGGCATATAGCGATCTATGCTCGATAGACGCTGTCATCCTAATTAATAGCCTATCATTTGGTCATGAACAGATTTAAGAACTAATCGATAAATTCTCTCTTTATTAAAGCTAAATAGTCCTAAGGACTTCATCATAATAATGGAGTTTGTTAGAAGATGAATACTTTATGAAGAAAAATGCTACAAATATATTTTATTTATTAATGAATCAATTATAGATATAATGTAGCTCAACCATCAACAGACTGATGATTGGCTTTGGGACACATTTTCTAATAGAATGTGAGCTCCAAAGTGGAGATCCCAAGTCTTGGAAATATGAGAAGATAGGTTATGGAAAGATGGGAGCAAGTCAGAAGAGAAATTAGTCCAAGTAGCAAAGTTCAAAAACTGAGCCGGCTATGTTGGAAACTGGATTGGCTCAGTCCAGGACTGGGTCGACTATGTCTCAGAGAAAAATTTAGACAGAAAATAGCATTTTCAAGCTATTGGCATGGTACACAACTAGGTCAGCTCAGTCTTAGATTGAGTAGACCCATTCGTAGGTTAGTCGGCTCAGTCTGAAACTAGGCAGGCTTAGTTTTTGCGGGTTTGTTTTATGTACGTGGGATGTTTGGATTTTGGAGAGTTTTTTTATGAGCTTGGAACTTGATCTTTTTATAAAGTATAAATACTAAAAATAGGTTAAGATTATATATGATGCTGAATTCATTGAATTAAGCTCTTTTCTCCCGAAAAACTCTTGTCTCTCTTTCTCTCTTTTCTCTTGAATCCATTATTTTGCTTCAGCATTGATCCTAGGAGATTATTTCTTGTTGCTTGGCTAATCACCAGCAGCCATGCTAATTTGAGAGAGGATAGTTTATCTCAATATCAAGATGAACTGTCGATGTACCTCAGATCAAAGAATCAGACACACCACTACTGCATCGAGCCAGTCATCGACGAGAAGGTAGACTTTCTTATGATTGCTCAAGGTGGTCACGCTCAGTGCTCTCATTCTCTAATGAGTACCTATACTCTTGCTCTTGTATCTTTATACCAAAGACTCAAGGCACATCTATCCTAAGAAAGCGATCGTATACCAACCTTTCAGATCGATCACCATCGTCGTGATGATCCGACAGTCAGGAGCAGTTTATGAGTTAATTATGAGAATTCATGTCTTAAATTTTTAACTCTTAAAAATATGAATTATCATTACCATTAACTCAAAGGATGTATCATAGACAATTCTAATATACACTATGATAAATTTGTTTTATTAATTTATATTTAAAATTATAAAATTATCCTTAGAAGTGTATTATAAGTATCAGACAATCTAGCTTCTAGAGCACACATCTAACAAACTCCCATTTGATCTAAAGCTAATTGGCTATAAATCTAAGTCCCATCTTCTTAAGGTGGGCTTTGATCTTCTATTAGCTCAATAGCTTTATCAGCAGGACTGCTATATTATCTACGGAGTCGACTCTCTTAACCTCGACGTTTTCCTTGTCGAGGTAATCACGGATGAGATGGTATTGCCACTTGATGTGCTTGGATTTTAGGTGAGTCCTCGACTCCTTAACTAGGGCTATGGTGCCATTGTTATCACAGTACAAAGGGATGACATCTAATGGCATCACTTCGAGTTTTGCGATGAATGTTTTATACCAGAATACCTTCTTTGCGGCCTTCGTGTTAGATATATGTGCCCTAGAAGCCAGAATTGGCTGACACTTGTAATACACTTCTAGGAGCAAAATTATAATTTTGATTAAAATCAATAAAATAGGTTATTTTCTATCACATATGTGTATTTAGTGTCTATTATACATCCTTTGAGTTAATGGTAATGATAATTCATATTTTCAAGAGTTGAAAATTTAAGACATGAATAATCATTATTAACTCATAAAATGCTCCCGACCATAGGATCATCACGAGGATGGTGATTGATCTGAAAGGTTGGTGGATAATCGCTTCTCTTTAGTAGATGAGTCTTGAGTCTACGGTGTGGAGATACTGGAGTGAGAGTATAGATACTCATTGGAGAATGAGGGCACTGAGCGTGACCACCTCGAGTAGTCATTAGGAAGTCTACCTTCTCGTCAATGACTGACTCGATGCTGCAGTGGTGTGTCTGGTTCTTTGACCTGAGATGCATCGGCAGTTCACCTTGAGGGTGTTATAGTTTGACTACACCATAACTCGGTCTCCTAGCCATACGAAACCCTGAGGTGTATGTTGGCTATAGCATGTTCATTGTAGGAACTGGATTGCATCAAGATGGAATCTATCTACCTCGGTGGTAGAGGAGCAGCCCTATGATGATCATGAGAATCAAGTCCAGAAGTCCATGGCCATGGTAGAGTGAAATAATAGAAAGAGTTTCTATTTAGGTTTTCACATCGGACTTGAATCGAATGATTACATCATATGACAGAGACTAGGGTTTGACGAGTTCACCTTAACCCTAATCTGATCGGGGCTCAAGATAGAAGAACTTAATCACATAGGTAGCTGCACCAAGAGGTTCGCATTCAGCTCTGATGGGTTGCCACCATATACTGCTAGGTGTCACTGGTGGATTTTGGGAGCAATTAGAATGATTTAGATGATCGATCATTCTAGCTGTTCGAATCAGAAGAGTTCTGATCCATCGAAAGGAGTTTCGATGATGTCGATGATAGAGATCATGACATATCCCATTACCATATAGAACTGAACCTAACTGGGATCACACAAACAAGGGTTTGAATCTGGTGATCATCAATTGAACTGATCCAGTTCAATTGATCTGAATGAGATTCAATTAGGTTCAAGAAAATCATGCTAGCACTCGATTGAACCTAACGTTCTTCTTTTACTATCATAAATAGTTGTCCTGACTGAGCCAAAGGAAGTTTGTGCTCATTTAGAGGCCTTCACTTTGGTCTGACTGGAGCCTGTCCAGGTCAGAAAAGGGTTGTCTTATTTTGTAAGATAATACCTACCATTTTTGGTCACCTGCCATTTCTCGTCCTTTGACTTTGGTCAAAAGTTGACCTTTGACTGGTCAAATATTGACCATTGACACTTTGACTTCTGTCCATGTGTCATGCACCTATTGGAGAGCTGGTGGGGGCCTTGTCCCCCTGCCAGAACCTGGCAAGGAGGAGGGCGCATGCCACCCTTGGCGTGTGCCCAAGCTGGAGGCGCCCAGGAGTCCCTGTTGGATAGGGACTCCATCTCCTTTTTGGATTCCGATTAGAGTTCTCCTAAGAACCAACTTTGACTGGTCTTAGGCACCATCTAAGGAGGAATCCAAGGGACTCTATTCCCACCAATCAGATTTAGATCTGATTTCACAAAGGGTTGTGATTGGTTGGGAAGAAGAGGAGTTGGATCACGCATAGTCTATAAATAAGACCCTGCGCCCAACTCAAAAAGGAGTAAAATCAAGAAATTCTCCATGCCCCAAGGCTGCCTCTCCTCTCCTCCTCCATGCCAAAGTCCATCTTCTCCCTCTCCTCTCCATGTCCAAAAGGTAGTTTTGGATCCTTGGTTGGTGCAATCCAGATGAGAGAAAGGCGACTGAAAGCTAGAAGGCTGCGCTGCTGCAAAGGACAACTGCTGATCTTCGAAAGATGTTTTGAAGATCCTCCAGATCAGATCTAGATCTAATTTTTGGAGATGTGATAGAGAAGAAGAGGATCTCTAGATCCAACCTGAGTGGATACCGGTAGAGGCCAGGCACTTGCATGGCTAGATCCAGAACCTTCCGCTGCTTACAGGATCATCAACGGGTAATAGGATTACCCTACATCAAGGTAAATTAAATTTGATTTAATTTATTTAGATTTTATTTTTATTATTAAAATAATAAGAATTAGATCTAAAATATTCCAAGATCTGATTAGGATCAAAAAGAAAAAAATTTAAAATATATCTCTTGATCCGATCAGATCTGAACGAACCTGGTCCGAGAAATCAGGATTTTCCTTCAACTGGTATCAGAGCCAAGGTTCTAAAAGTATTTATATGATTTTAAATTTATTTTAATTAAAAAATAAGTGATTTTAGATGTCACATGAGATGTGATCAGATCTAAAATCAGAAAAAATTAAAATTAAATGATTTGGATCTAAGATTAGAAAATATGCATGACTAGTTCTAAAATAGAATAGTTCTATAGAATAGTCTTGCATGTTTTCAATTTAATTTGATTAAATCATATTTTAGATCTATTTATTTACTATTTTTTGATATTATAATTATTATAATAACATCTAAAAAATAGTAAATAAAAATTATTTAATTTTAAACATCATATGAGATATGATTGATGCATGTCTAGACTAGTTGTAGAATAGTTCTACATAGTTGTCTAGATTAGAGTTTATTTTGATAAGATCAATTTAAATCTAATTTTTTAGATTATTATGAGATAATTTAGATCTAAAAATATGCATGATTCGATACATGAGATGTATGCAAAATATGCCATGATTAGATCTAATTTGTATATGAGATATATGATATAGATCTAAAATTGTTTTGTAGTATTACATGTTCCTGATTAAGGCGTTCCTCTTGGCCGTCCGGTCATAAGAATGAAGAAGGGTTTAAAGGCCCTCTCCTTCCATCCGATGGGGTGTTCTTATGATGTGTAGGGGTGCTGCGCGTTCGTCCTTAATCAGAAATCCAAAACTTACTTTCTGCAAAACCCTAGATCCTGAAATCCTAGGATTTATTGTGCATATTTTGTTTATGAACCCTACTTAATTAAGAATTAAGATTATGAAATATTAATTAGGATCTAAAATTGAGAATTTTAGATCTAAGACATATTCATAATACTGGGTTCGGGCTTGGGTAGCTCAATTAGGTCTAAGCGGTTGATCAAACCGAATCAAGAGTTGGTTAGATGGGATCAACAATGCTTAAATTGACCAGCCTAATAGGATTAAGTCTGGGTCAAGATCGAGTCACGATCAAGCAAGACCTAATTAGGCTCAGAGGTTAGAGTCTGGATTGTAGGCTAACCCAATTGGTTCTGGCTCAATAATTTGGTGTCTAAGGTAAGTTTGGCACATACGACCGACTGATTTTTAATTGGGAGCTACTCGACCTGAATGCATTCTTGAATGAGTTAATGGCATATCCCTTCCACCGGTCTCACTTACCTGGCCATATCTGTTCACCCAGTTCTGATTTGAGGTGGTCAATAATCCGAGCTAACCCATGCCACTAGGTTAGTCATAATTGTTATGACTATGACAAGTCTAGTTTAATGAGACCTGAATCAATTCTCCCTAAGAAAAGATTAAGTCTGAGGTCTTCCACCATTGTAGATGTGCGGGCCCTTTCCGGGGTTGATTGTTCTCGGCTGGATACAGTGGCTCAGTTGCACCGGAAAAGATGCAACCATGTCTATTAGGCATTGGATGCTATGGGCTGGAGGATGAGTTGGGCTCAATATTTTGGATACGGTGAGAGACTCAATTAGGAATCCAGTCTGTGCAAATGGTGGGTCTGACTTAACTAAGGAGTGGATCAATATTTTGGATACGGTGAGATTCATGAATTAGAGACCAAGTTTGGGTGCACCATGATTAGAGAATCATTGAACAAGAGTTGTTCACTCATTGGCTAACCCATCACCAATAACTGTTAGGTGAGGTGATGAGTCAGTTGGTGAGACCGCACCACCCACTAGAAATCATTAATCATGGAGATTTTTGCATCTCTACAGAGGGAGTGTAGGGATCCGAGAAAATAGTGGGAGCTAATTTGTTTAAAAATAAAATTTCTAAATAAATTGGTCAAGTCATAATTACAGTATCTAACTAGAATCTTTGACTCTCTATAGAAAAATGTCTGCGTCCAACCCATTGGCACGTATACTGGACACACATAGACTGACCGGACCCAATTATAAAGATTGGCTCAGGAACTACAAAATTAGTTTTGGGATTTCTGAGAAGTTAACCCATGTATTGGACCAGGACCCTCCCACCTTACCAGCCCGTCCATCCACTGAACAGAGAGCATCTCTAGAAAAATGGATAGACGAAGATAATAAGGCCAGATATTACATGTTGGGCTCGATGTCTGATGAGCTCCAGCGCCAACATGAAGATATCGGGACTGCTCGCCAAATGTTGGCTCACCTGTAGGAGATGTTTGGTGAACAGAGTCGCGCAGCCAAGTATCAAGTCACGAAATGACTTTTTAAGGCTAAGATGCGTGATGGGCAGTCAGTCCAAGATCACTGTCTGATGATGATCAAGGACATGGAAGAGCTTGAGAAGCTCGGTGTGAAGTTAGACTTGGATCTGTAGAATGATATTATTCTGCAATCCTTGACTGATGCATATGGGCAATTCATCATGAATTACCACATGCATAAACTTCAAAATTTCTTGGCCGAATTAATGAATATGCTGGTCACCGCTGAGCTTTCTATGAAAGGTTCTAAAGGCTCAGTTCTTGCTATGGAATGGACTTCTTCCAAAAGAAAGTCTTATGGAAAGAAAAAGAAGTCTGTGAAAAAGCAGAAGGTGGAAGGAGCAAAGAAGAAGAAGGCAGAGCCAAAGATGAAAGCCGCTGCCAAAGGAAAGTGTTTCCATTGCAACAGCGACGGCCACTGGAAGTGGAACTACCCTACTTACCTGGCCACCCTAAAGAATAAGAAGGAAGGTCCTTCTGGAGGTATGCTCATTATTGAGTCTAACCTTACAGTTTCTTCTGCATCCAGTTGGGTGCTTGACTCTAGTTCTAGTGCTCATCTGTGCACTTTCATACAGGGTCTTGAGGATAGCAGGAGGCTGAGGGATGGAGATATAATCCTATGCATCAGTAATGGAGCAAGAGTTGCTGCAGTGGTGGTGGGAACATATCCTCTTCGATTACCATCTGGTTTAGACTTAGTTTTGAAAGACTATTATTATATGCCTGCAGCTAGCAGGAATTTGATTTCTGTTATTATCTCCTGACATGGGCTAGACAACCTCAAATTCTTAGATGACTGACTTGATTTCTTACCATGCCATATCTTATACGGTGTGATAAGAATGATTTTAGAGGAAATTCTATTCAGTAAATATATAGCAGTCATAAGACTATGTCCCCAAAGAAACTCAAGAAGCTTCGTGAAACTCATCATAGATCGGACCATATCTAATAGGGTCTGATTTCTCCATTCTAAAATTCTGTTGAGTTGAGGTATTTCCGATGGAGTTCATTGTGAGACATGCCATTGTCCTTAAGATAGTCAAAAAATTTTCGACTAAGATATTCACCTCCTCAATTTGATCGAAGAATCTTAATGGATTTTTCTATTTATTTTTCTACTTTGAGTCTAAATTTCTTGAACCTTTCAAAGGCTTCAGACTTATATCGCACTAAATACACATACCCGTACTAAGATAGATCTTCGGTAAAGCTGATGAAGTAGACATAATTATCCCTGGTCGACACATCAAATGGGCCACACACATCTATGTGTACCAGGGCGAGTAGGTCTGTGGCCCTTTCCCCATGTCCCACAAAAGAAAGTTTGGTCATTTTGCCATAAAGGCATGATTCACAAATCGAATATGACTCAAAAGTTAACAGACTCAATAGCCCAAATTTTTCTAATTTGTTGATCCTATCTTCAGCTATATGACCTAGCCTAAGGTGCCAAAGATACCTATCATTTAGACTATTCCTAGATCGCTTTGATCCTATAGCATTCACATTTTGCTCGATATTAAAAACAAAAATATCAATATGTAACTGATAGAGACCATTTATAAGAAAACTACTTGTAATTTTTTTCTTTCATAAAGAATATTACAATAGTCCTTAAGAAAACTAATTAGATAGCCTTCTTGTGCTAAACATGAAATAGAAATCAAATTTCTACTTGCAATAGGCACATAAAAATAGTCTCTAAAAGCTAAATCTAATTCTGATGGTAATCAAAGAGGGTAGGTTTCCACAACCACAACAGTAATTCTTGCTCCATTTTTTATGCATAGGATCATCTCATCATTCCTCAGCTTTCTGCTCTCCTCAAGACCCTGCATAGAAGTGCACAAGTGTGCACTAGAACCAAAGTCAAGCACCAAACTAGATGTAGAAGAAACTGTAAGATTAGATTCTATAACGAGACTACCTCCAGAAGGACCTGCCTCCTTTTTGTTCTTTAGACTGGCCAGGTAAAGAGGGTAGTTCCACTTTCAGTGGCTATCTATGTTGCAATGAAAATATTTTCTCTTGTCAGTGGCCTTCATCTTTGGCTCTACCTTCTTCTTCTTCCCACCATCCATCTTCTGCTTCTTCATGGACTTCTTCTTCTTTTCAAAAGACTTTCTCTTAGAAGAAGTCTACTCCACAGCAAGTACTAAGCTTTTTGAATCTTTCATAGAGAGCTCAGTAGTAACCAGTATATTCATAAGTTTAGCCAAGATATTTTGAAGTTCATGCATATGGTAGTTCATGATGAATGGCCCATATCCATCAGTCAAAGACTATAGAATTATATCAATCTACAGGTCTTAATCTAACTTGACACCGAGCTTCTCAAGCTCTTCTAAATCATTGATCGTCATCAGATAATAATTTTGGATCGACTATCCATCATGCATTTGAGTCTTAAAAAGTTTTTTAGTGACTTGATATTTGGTTGCGCAACTCTATTCACCAAACAACTCTTGTAGGTGAGCCAATATTTGCCCGCTAGTCTTAATGTCTTCATGTTGGTGTTGGAGCTCATCAAACATCGAGCCCAACATGTAATACCTAGCTTTGTTATCTTCATCCATCTATTTTTCTAGAGATGCTCTCTGATGAGTGCACGGATGTGCTGATAAAGTGGGAGGATTCTATTTCAATACATGAGTCAACTTTTCAAAACCTAAAATAATTTTGAAGTTCCAAAGCCAATCCTTGTAGTTGGATCTGGTCAGTCTATGGGTGTCTAGGATATGGGCAAGTAGGTTGGATGCAGATATTTTCTAAAAAGAGTCAAAGTTTCTAGTTAGATTTTGTAATTAGACTTAACCAATTTATTTAGAAGTTTTATTTTTAAACAAATTAGACTTCTACTATTTATTAGAATTCCTACACTCCCTTACCAGAGATGCAAAAATCTCCATGATTATTAATTTTTAGTGGATGGTGCGGTCCCATCAATTGGCTCACCACCTCACTTAATAGTTATTGATGATGGATCAACTGATGAGTGGACAACTCTTGTCCAATAATTCTCTAATTATGGTGCATCTAAAATTGATCTCTAATTCATGAAGCTCACCGTGCCTAAAATATTGCTCCATTTCTTAGTTAAGTCAGACCCACCATTTGCATGAATTGAATTTCTAATTGGGTCTCTCACTATATTCAAAATATTAAGCCTAACTCATCCTCCAACCTGTAGCATCCAATGCCTAATAGACATGGTTGCATCTTTTTGCTGCAACTGAATCACTGTATCTAGTCGAGAACAATCAACCCTGGGAAGGATCCACACATCTACAATGGTGGAAGACTATAGACTTAATATTTTTTTATAAAAATTTAATTTAGATATCTTTAAACTGGACTTAACTTAGTCATAATAATTATGACTAACCTAGTGGCATGGGTTGGCTCGAATTATTAGCCACCTCAAATCAGAACTAGATCGACATAAATGACCAGGTAAGTGAGATCGGTAGAAGGGATATGCCATTAACTTGATAAGAATGCATTCAGATTGAGTAGTTCTTAATTAAAAATTAGTCGATCATATCTGCCAAACTTATCTTAGACACCAAATTGTCGAATCAGAATCAATCGAGTTAGCCTACAATCTAGGCTCGAACTGTGAAGCCAAATTAGGTCTTGACTTGATCGAGTTATATCTCAATGTGATTCAATCTTGATCCAAACTTAATCCTATTAGGTTGGTTAATTCTAAGCTTTCTTTGATCCCACCTAACTAACTCTTGATTCAGTTTGATCAACCGCTAGACCTAATTAAGCTACCCAAGCTCGAATCCAATTTTATGAAGATGTCTTAAATCTAAAAATTTATAATTTTTAGATCTAATTAATTTTATAATCATAATTCTTAATTAAGTTTTAGATTTATGAATAAAATATATAACAAAATCTTAGGGTTTTAGAATCTAGAAGTTTATAGAAAATAAATTTTGATTTTTGATTAAGGACGAACTCGCAGCACCCCTATAAATCATAAGAACATCCCATCCAATGAAAGGAGAGAGCCTTTAAATCCTACTTTATTTTTATGATCAGATGGCCAACGGGAATGCCTTAATCAAAAATATATTTTCTAAAATAAAACTAGTTAGATCTAAATCATATATCATATATATAAAAGATCTAACCTATACATGTCTTGCATACATCGCATGTATCATAAATAATAAACCATGCATAATTTCAGATCTAAAACATCATATATTAAATCTAAAAAATAAAATTTTAAATTTGATCATATCAAAAATAAAACTATTCTTGATATTTTATTGAACTATTCTATAACTTGTCTAAGTATGCATCTTTCATATCTCATATGAATAAATTAAAAATTAAAAACTATATTTTCTATTTTTTAGATCTAGTTACCATAATTAAAACATCAAAAAAATAAAAATAAAATAGATCTAAAATTATATTTAATCAAATTAACAACATGATCATACTAGACTACACATAGAACTATTCTTTTCCTAGTCTAGTCATGCATCTCATACATTATAGATCTAAATCATATAATTTTTAATTTTTTTATTTTAGATCTAATCACATCCAATGTGATATCTAAAATTATTTAATATCAAATCATAAATAAAAATTAAATCAGATCTAAAATAGATCTGAAGAACTGCTAACCTAGCTCTGAAACCAGTTGAAGGAAAATATGATTTTTCACCATAGGATCATCCAGATCTGATCAGATCTGAGGTAGATTTCTCTACAAAAATTTTTATGATCTAATAAAATCTAAAAGTTCTTAAATCTCATCATGATGATCAGATATTAAAAATTAAAAATTAAATTAAATTAAATTAAATTTAAAGTATCTTGGTGGGTAATCTAATTATCCTGCGATGATCCTGTTGGTTCCTAAGATTCTAGAAGGAGCCATGCATGCGTCTGTCTCTATTAGTATCCACTCAGATCGGATCTAAATATCTTCTCCTCATGAATCTCTCCTCCAAAGATCAAATCTAAATCTAATCTGTAGATCCTTAAAAACTATTTCTGAAGGCAGTCCATCCGTCTCACGAACACCATCGCATAGATCCTGAATCTTGCACCAAAAACATTGAACCTTAAACTTAGATCTATGCCTAACTTAGAAGAGAGGAAGAGAGAAGATAGAGGGGGTGTGGGATATGATATTGGTGATAGCGCTTCAGTGTGGAAAATAAAATCATGTGATAGCTCTCTTTGGCATGAGAAAGGTTTAAAAACCAATGTCATATAGAGTCCCACTTTGACCAAATAACATATTTGATCATTGGGATGCTAGGAATTATTCTCCACTTGAAACCCTAGATTCCATCTAGTTTTGTCATAAAAAATCAATCAAAAAGTAGGCAACATGAGTAGATAAGAAAGAGTCCATTGTGCCTAGGACTCTTCCCGTAAGAGTTTGATCCAAATCAAACTCTATCAAAGCCTAGTCAAACCACCACCATAAATCACAAAATTTGGCACACCCATAGCATGACTCAAGCCCTATCACATATCCAAAAATTAGATCAAAAAAATATTTAGATAATTTTCTAGAAGAATCTAATCAGGTGATCCTCAATTCTCTCAATTGGGTCAACTTTTGATCCTAGTCCAATTGCACCAGGAATGGATTTAATTTCTACAATTTGTCTAACCTGAACTTAATCTAGTCAGATAAAAATAAATTCATTCAAGATATAATAATGAGTCAAATCAAATTTGACTCAATTGCGATGAATCAGAAAGATTTCAGAAGGAGAAAGCTAGGCTTAATCGTGTGCTAGCACGGTTATCTTGAACTTGATTGGATCTAATCCAAATCAATCAAACTGGATTAGCTCAATTGATGATATCCAGACCCAAACCCTTATTTATACGATCCAATTAGATTTAGTTCTGTATGATAATGAGATATATCACATTCTCTATCATCGACATCATTGAAATACCTTTCGATGGACCAAAATTCTTTTAATTCATACAATTAGAATGATCGATCATCAAAATCATTCTAATTGTTCCCAAAAACCACCAGTGATACTTAGCAGTATATGGTGGCAATCCATCAAAATTGAAAGTGAACCTCTCAGTGCAGCTACCTGTGTGATTGGGTTTTTCTATCTTGAGCTCCAATAAGATTAGGGTTAAGATGAACTCGTCAAACCCAACATCTATCATATGAATTAATCATTTGATTCGAGTTCAATAAAAAATCCTAATAGAAACTCTTTCTATCATCTTCACTCTAACATGGCCATGGGCTTAAGGACTCAATCTCATGATTATCATAAGACTACTCCTCATCTACCGAGGTAGATAGATTCTCTATTGGTGTTATCCAATTTCTATAATGAACCTACTATATCCAACATACACCTCAGGGATCCAAATGGCTAGGAGATCGAGTTATAGTATAGTCAAATTATAACACCCTCAAGATAAACTACCGATGCACCTTAAATCAAAGAACTAGACACATCACTACAGCATTGAGCCAGTCATCGATGAGAAGGTAGACTTCCTTATGACTGCTCGAGATGGTTACGCTCAGTGCCCTCATTCTCTAATGAGTACCTATATTGTTGCTCCAGTGTCTCTACACCATAGACTCAAGACACATCTATCCTAAGAAAGTGATCGTACACCAACTTTCAGATCGATCACCATCCTTGTGATGATCCTATGGTCGAGAGCAGTTTATGAGTTAATTATGAGAATTCATATCTTAAATTTTTAATTCTTGAAAATATGAATTACCATTACCATTAACTCAAAGGATGTATCATAGACACTTCAAATACACACTATGATAATTTTTTTTATTAATTTATAGTCAAAATTATAAAATTACTCTCAGAAGTGTATTATAAGTGTCAGCTAATCTAGCTTTTAGGGCACACATCTAACAAACTCCCACTTGATCTAAAGTCAATTGGCTACAAATCTAAGTCCCATCTTCTCAAGGTGGGCTTCGATCTTCTACTTACTTAATGGCTTTGTCAGTGGGTTTGCCGTATTATCTGCAGAGTTGACTCTCTTGACCTCGATGTATCTCTTCTCGAGATAATCGTAGATGAGGTGGTATCGCTGCTTGATGTGCTTGGATTTCTAGTGAGATCTCGGCTCCTTAGCTAAGGCTACGACACCATTGTTGTTATAGTACAGAGGAATGGCATCTGATGGCATCACTTCGAGCTTTGTGGTAAACTTTTTATACTAGAATGCCTCCTTTGCAGCCTTCGATGCAACGATGTACTCTGCTTCCATGGTGGAGTCTGCTATCACTATTTGCTTGGAACTCTTCCAACTGATAGCTCCATCATTACAAATAAATAGACTTTCAGTTATCGACTTTTGATCATCTATACTGGACATAAAATCCAAGTCTGTATACCTCTAGACCTAGATTTCTCCATTATGAAAAACTAGAAACATATCCTTAGTCCTTCTCAAGTACTTAAGGATACATTTCATAGAAGTCCAGTGCTCTTCACCTGGATTCGATTGATATTTGCTCGTGACACTCACAGCATGGGCAATATCAGGTCGTGTACATAGCATGGCATACATGAGACTTTCTATTGCCAAAACATAAGAGATCTTGTTCATGCATTCAATCTTCTTAGGTGTGCTAGGGCACATCGTCTTGGAGAGATGAATGCCATGTCTAAAGGTTACTAAACCCCAATTGAAATTTTTCATGCTGAACCTCTTCAGCACCTCCTCTATATACATTTTCTATGAGAGACCCAGCATCCTATTCGGTCTATCCCTATAGATCTTAATTCTTAGAATAAAGGATGCCTCTCCTAGAACTTTCATAGAGAACTCCTTAGACAACCACATTTTGACTATAGTCAATATGAAAATATCATTTTCAATTAGGAGGATGTTATCCTTGATATCTAATACCGCCTCATCATAGGTTTTGGTATCATTACCATGAACCCTATTTCCTATGAGGAACATTTTCTCTATATCTTTTGAGATAGTATCTAAGTATCTTTCAGGAGGATGAAAAATTTTACTTGATCTACGAGATGGGGGAGGTAGTGTCGAGGTTGGCTCAATCTGATTGGGTTGCATAGGTTCATTAGCTCGTTTCTCAATGGAGACTTTCTCCTCGAGTCTAATCTATCTTCCAATGCCACCATCTAGAGTAAAGTATTTTTCAAGAAAGATAGCATGTTGACTCCTATTCACATTGTGATCTTTCGAAAGATAGAAATAATATCCTAATGACTCTTTAGGATATCTAATAAAACAAGCTCCAAAAGACCAATACTCTAATTTGTCCACCTATTGTCTCTTGACATGGGCTGAATAACCCCAAATTCTTAGATGACTCAGACTTCATTTCTTATTATGCCATATCTCATATGGTGTGATAGAAATGGTTTTAGAGAAAATCCTATTTAGTAAATATATAGCAGTTATAAGAGACTACGTCCCTAAAGAAACTCAGAAAGGTCCATAAAACTCATCATGGATCAGACCATATCTAATAGGATCTGATTTCTCCATTATGAAACTTCGTTGAGTTAAGGTATTCTAGGTGGAGTCCATTGTGAGACTATGCCATTATCCTTAAGATAGTCTAGGAATTTTTGACTAAGGTATTCACCTTCTCGATCTGATCGAAGAATCTTAATAAGTTTTTTATTTATTTTTTTACTTCGAGTCTGAATTACTTGAACATTCAAAGGCTTTAGACTTATGTCACATCAAATACATATATCAGTATCGAGACAGATCATTGGTAAAGATGATGAAGTAGACATAATTATCTCTGATCGACACATCAAATAGGCCACACACATCTATGTACCAGGATGAGTAGGTCTGTGGCCCTTTTCCCATGTCCCACAAAAGAAAGCTTGGTTATTTTGCGATGAAGACATGATTCACAAATCGGATATGACTCAAAAGTCAACGAACTCAATAGCCCGAATTTCTTTAATTTGTTAACCTTGTCTTCAACTATATGACCTAGCCTAAGGTGCCAAAGATACCTATCATTTAGACTATCTCTAGGTCGCTTTGATCCTATGGCATTCACGTTTTGCTCGATATTAAAAATAGAAACATCAATATGTAACTGATAGAGATCATTTATAAGAAAACCACTTGCAATTTTATTTTTTTCATAAAGAATATTACAATGGACCTTAAGCAAACTAATTATATAGCCTTTTTATGCTAAACATAAAATAAAAATCAAATTCTTGCCTGCTGTAGGCACATAAAAGCAGTCTCTAAGAACTAAATCTAATCCTGATGGTAATCGAAGAGGGGAGGTTCTCACGACTATAGTAGCAACTCTTACTCTATTTTCAACGTATAGGATCATCTCACCATCCCTCAGCCTTCTGCTCTCCTCAAGACCCAGCATAGAAGTGCACAAGTGAGCACTAGAATCTGAGTCAAGAACTGAACTACATGCAGAAGAAACTGTAAGGTTAGATTCTATAACGAGCATGCCTCTAGAAGGACCTTCTTCCTTCTTGTTCTTCAGGCTGGCTAGGTAAAGAGGGCAGTTCTGCTTTCAGTGGCCATCAGTATTGTAATGAAAATATTTTTTCTTATCAGCAGGCTTTTTCTTTGGCTCTGTCTTCTTCTACTTTTCACCATCCACCTTCTGCTTCTTCATGGACATTTTTTTCTTTCCAAAAGACTTTTTCTTTGAAGAAGTCTGCTCCACAGCAAGCACTGAGTCCTTTGAATCTTTTATAGCGAGCTCAGCAGTAACCAGCATATTCATAAGTTCAGCCAATGTATTTTATAGTTTATACATATGGTAGTTTATAATGAACTGCCCATACGCATCAGTTAAGGACTACAGAATTATATCAATCTATAGATCTTGATCTAACTTTACATCGAGCTTCTCAAGCTCTTCTAAGTTCTTGATCATCATCAAACAATGATCTTGGACCGACTGTCCATCATGCATCTAAGCCTTTAAAAGTCTTTTAGTGACTTGATATTTGGCTGTGTGACTCTATTCACCAAACAACTCTTGTAGGTGAGCCAATATTTAGTAGCTAGTCTTAATGTCTTCATTTTGGCGCTGGAGCTCATCAGACATCGAGCCTCACATTTAATACTTGGCTTTATTATCTTCATCCATCCATTTTGTCAGAGATGCTCTTTGATCAGCGGATGGACGTGCTGATAAAGTGGAAGGATCCTATTCTAACACATAAGTCAACTTCTCAAAATCCAAAATTATTTTGAAGTTTCAGAGCCAATCCTTATAGTTGGATCCGGTCAGTTTATAGGTATCCAGGATACGGATTAGTAGGTTAGATGCAGATATTTTTCTATAGAGTGTCAAAGTTTCTAGCTAGATTTTGTAATTAGACTTAACCAATTTATTTGGAGTTTTATTTTTAAACAAATTCGGCTCTCACTATTTACTTAGATTCCTACACTTTCTTGGTAGAGATGCAAAAATCTTCATGATTATTGATTTCTAGTAGATGATGCGGTCCCACCAACTGGCTCACCATCTCACCTAACAATTATTGATGATGGATCAACTGATGAGTGGACAACTCTCGTTCAATGATTCTTTAATCATGGTGCACACAAAACTTGGTCTCTAATTCATGAAGCTCACCATGCCTAGAATATTGCTCCACTCCTTATTTAAATCAGACCCATTATTTACATAAATTGGATTCTTGATTGGATCTCTCATCATATTCGAAATATTGAGCCCAACCCATCCTTCAACCCGTAGCATCCAATGCCTAATAGGCATGGTTGCATCTTTCTGATGCAACTGAATCACTATATCCAGTTGAGAACAATCAACCCCAAGAAAGGCCTGCACATCTACAATGATCGAAGACCTTAGACTTAATATTTTTCTAGGAAGATTTAATTTAGGTCTCTTTAAACTTGACTTGACTTAGTCATAATAATTATGACTAACCTAGAGGTATGGGTTGGCTCGAATTATTAGCCACCTTAAATTAAAATTGGGTCAACGTAAATGGTTAGGTAAGTGAGACCGGTGGAAGGGATATGTTATTAACTCGATAAGAACGCATTCAGATCGAGTAGCTCCCAATTAAAATCAGTCAATCATATCTATCAGACTTATCTTAGATACCAAATTATCGAATCAGGACCAATCAGATTAGCCTACAATTTAGGCTTGAATCGCGGAGCTAAATTAGATCTTGACTTGATCGAGTCACATCTCAATATGATTTAATCTTGATCCAAACTTAATCCTATTAGGTTGGTCAATTCTAAGCTTTCTTTGATCTCACCTAACCAACTCTTGATTTGGTTTGATCAACCACTAGACCTAATTGAGCTACCCAAGCCCGAACCTAATTTTATGAAGATGTCTTATATCTAAAAATTCATAATTTTTATACCTAATTAATTTTATAATCTTAATTCTTAATTAAGTTTTAGGTTCATGAATAAATATATAATAAAATCCTAAGATTTTAGGATCTAAGATTTTATAGAAAATAAATTTTAATTTTTGATTAAGGACGAACATGCTGCACCCCTACACATCATAAGAACACCCCATCGAATGAAAGGAGAGAGCCTTTAAATATTATTTTATTCTTATGACTGGATGGCCAAGGAGAATACCCTAATCAGAAATATATTTTCTAAAATAAAACTAGTTAGATCTAAATCATATATCATATATACAAAAGATCTAACCTATACATATCTTGCATACATCTCATGTATCATAACTCAATAAACCATGCATGCTTTTAGATCTAAAATATCATATATTAAATCTAAAAAATAAAATTTTAAATTTGATCATATCAAAAATAAAATTATTCTAGATATTTTATTAAACTATTCTATAACTAGTCTAAGCATGCATCGTTCATATCTCATTTGAATAAATTAAAAATTAAAAATTATATTTTCTATTTTTTAGATCTAGTTACAATAATTATAACATAAAAAAAATAAAAATAAAATAGATATAAAATTATATTTAATCAAATTAATGATATGATCGTACTAGACTATATATAGAATCACTACTACAAAAAAGAACTATAACAGCGATTTGTAACCGCTGTCATAGCCCAAAAAATCACTGCCATAGGATATGGCAGTGATTTTCTAACCGCTGCCACTACGATCATTGCCGTAGCTCTATGACAGTGGTTGTTAGAATCGCTACCATAGATTGCCTATTACAGTGGTTTATAAACCACTGCAATAGATCGACCTATCGTAGTAGTTATGTAATCACTTCTATAGGATATCTATAGCAGCGGTTACATAGCCACTGCTATAGGTAATCTATAGCAGTAGTTTTTTAACCGTAACCATAGATCTAGTATAGCGGTTGACACCGAATCTATGGCAGCGATTGGCATGGATATGGCAGTGATTATAAAACCACTATCGTAGATCTTAAATAATTAAAAAATAAAATTTTTATTTTTTTATTTATTTTACTTGATAAATATAGATATATAACATAAGAAAATATAATAAACATAAAAATTATTTTAAAATACTAAAATTTTATTATCAAATAAAATTTATTATAATATTTTTTAATAAAATAAAATACATCAAAAGTCTCTTAAATCTACATCATCATCATCGTCGTCGTCACTAGGAGCCGGAGCCAAAGTTGGAGCTGGAGCCAAAGCTGAAGCTGGAATGTGGGCCAACATATACTCAAAGCCCGTGACTCCAAAATACATGCTGAGCGTCGACATCATGTCTCTCATGATGCCCTCTAGATGAGATGTGCGCTCCTCAGCCCGATCTATCGACGTCGCAGCATGATCTACTCGTGCCAACGCCTTCTCAAGCTCCTCCCGACCGACGATACTGAAAGTCTGTGAGGAGACGCTCACCTCAGACCAGTAGCTCATCGGCATGTGTCCGAGCCTACATCAGATCCTTCCAGAGTGCTCAGGCCCCAAGACCTAAGACAGATGGTCATGGGGCCTAAAGGTATCCGGATCCTCGCTCGTGAGCACATCTAACTGATCCTATAATTATAAATTAAAATAAAATTTTATAAAATATACTATAATACTAATCATATATACTAATATATTTAATATTTACAAAAATACATCTGATCGTGGCGTTCATCGGCCTGCCTATCTTGTCCGTGCGATTGGATTGGAAGATCTCGCTATGGTTGGGCATCACTTCATCTCTCATCAGCTATAATAAAGAATAAATTTATCAGAAAGATGATAAAATATATAAATTTAATTTATCTAGTAAGATTTAGAATTAATTATCTCTCTATGCATACGACTGGCCATAGACTCGCGGCCTAGAGTGTGCGTATACTCCTGAGTTGCATGATTCTTTCAATTCTGATGGAAGATAGCCTAACAAGTATTCAAATAAATAATAAATATTTAAAAAATATTTAAATAAAACTATAAGCGTATTGAAAAATTCAAAAGTTAGGAATTTTACTTCGAACTTCTGGCTCCTCCAATGTCTAACCATCCTCTCCCACTGACTCAGAGAACAGTTCTGTATCCAAGGAACAAGCTCCTCTGGAGTGTCTCGTCGGTGCTCGAGCCATCCTTTGTGGAGCTTGATCTTGTAACCCCAACACAACTTCTCGATCTTCTTCAGTCGGGCATCTCGAGCCCTCTCGTGATCGGAGAAGTCATATCTCTTCTGCACAAATTTATCAAAAATCAGTTACAAAATTATTCTAATCAAACATATATAGTGTAAACATATAAAATGCATAAATATAACTAGGATGCACATACTTACCCATATCTCCTTCCATATTCGATCCCTGAGGCAGCATCAATCAAACGTCAATCTTTAGGCTCTATAGGAATCTTGTTCGACTGCCTCACAAGCACTCCAAAAAAGGAATGCATCTCACGCACAGTCTCTCCTATCGGTGTGTCCTCTGTATCATACTGCACCATCACCTGATGCTGGTAGTTTCACACGTGTGTCATATATGTGGGACCGTAAAATATTCGACTGGATGATGCACCTATAATGCAAATACGTTATGCAAATATATAAGTATACAAATACTATATAAAAAATAAAGTTATGCTAATATAATAAAAACGTACACTCTGATGCCTGCGATGGTAGAGGCTCAGCTGTCGATGGACTAGATGTCACTGGTGGAGTAGATGTCGGTGGTGAAGGTTCCTAAGCAGCCAATGCCAAGGTGGATGGAGTATGCTCCGACTGCTCGGATGCAGAACTGTTAGATATATGTGCCCTAGAAGCCAGAATTGGCTGATACTTGTAATACACTTCTAGGGGCAAAATTATAATTTTGACTATAATCTATAAAATAGATTATTTTCTATCACACCTGTGTATTTAGTGTCTGTGATACATCCTTTGAGTTAATGGTAATGATAATTCATATTTTCAAGAGTTGAAAATTTAAGACATGAATAATCATTATTAACTCATAAATAGCTCCCGACCATAGGATCATCACGAGGATGGTGATTGATCCGGAAGGTTGGTGTACGATCGCTTCTCTTTAGTAGATGAGTCTTGAGTCTACGGTGTGGAGACACCAGAGCGAAAGTATAGGTACTCGTTAGAGAACGAGGGCACTGAGCGTGACCACCTCGAGTAGTCATTAGGAAGTCTACCTTCTCGTCAATGACTGACTCGATGCTGCAGTAGTGTGTCTGGTTCTTTGACCTGAGATGCATCGGCAGTTCACCTTGAGGGTGTTATAGTTTGACTACACCATTACTCGGTCTCCTAGCCATATGGAATCCTGAGGTGTATGTTGGCTATAGCATGTTCATTGTAGGAACTGGATTGCATCAAGATGGGATCTATCTACCTCGGTGGTAGAGGAGCAGCCCTATGATAATCATGAGAATCAAGTCCTGAAGCCCATGGCCATGGTAGAGTGAAATAATAGAAAGAGTTTCTATTTAGATTTTCATATTGGACTCGAATTGAATGATTACATCATATGACAGAGACTAGGGTTTGACGAGTTTACCTTAACCCTAATCTGATTGGGGCTCAAGATAGAAGAACTTAATCACACAGGTAGCTGCACCAAGAGGTTCACATTTTGCTTTGATGGGTTGCCACCATATACTGCTAGGTGTCACTGGTGGATTTTGGGAGCAATTAGAATGATTTAGATGATCGATCATTCTAGCTGTTCGAATTAGAAGAGTTCTGATCCATCGAAAGGAGTTTTGATGATGTCTATGATAGAGATCATGACATATCCCATTACCATACAGAACTGAACCTAACTGGGTCACACAAACAAGGGTTTGAATCTGGTGATCATCAATTGAACTGATCTAGTTCAATTGATCTGAATGAGATTCAATTAGGTTCAAGGAAATCGTGCTAGCACTCGATTGAACCTAACGTTCTTCTTTTACTATCACAAATAAGTTGTCCTGACTGAGCCAAAGGAGTTTGTGCTCAATCAAAGGCCTTCATATGGTCTGACTGGAGGTTGTCCAAGTCAGAATAGGTTGTCTTATTTGTAAGACATTACCTGCCATTTTTGGTCACCTGCCATTTCTTGTTCTTTGACTTTGGTTAAAAGTCTACCTTTGACTGATCAAACGTTGACTATTCACCCTTTGACTTTTGACCACATGTCTGAACCTATTGGGAGCTGGTGGCCTGTCCCTCCTGCCGACCTGGCAAGGAGAAGGGCGCACGCCAAGGTGGGGTGAGCCCAAGTTGGAGGCGCTTCGGAGTCCTTGTTGGACAAGGAACTCCACCTCCCTTTTGGATATCCAATTCAGAGTTCTACTAGAAATCTAGTTTGATTGGTCTTAGGCGCCCTCTAAGGAGGAATCCAGGGTCTCTATTTCAACCAAATTACATTTAGATCTGATTTCAAAAGGGTTGTGATTGGTTGAGAGGAAGAGGAGTTGGATCACAAAGGTCTACAAATAAGACCCTGCGCCCACCCTAATGTAATTGCAATTCAATTTGAGAAACCCCGCCCCCAGGCTGCTCTCCCTCCTTCTCCATGCATGCTTCTTCTCCCCTTGCTCTCCACGTTCCTAAAGGTAATTTTGACTTTGGTTGGTGCGATTCGATCAAGGAAAGACAATCAAACGAAGAGGCGTCTCTGCTGCACAAAAGGACGACTGCAGATCTTCAAAAGATTTTGAGATCCTCCAGATCAGATCCAGATATCTAATTTTTGGAGGAGTGATAGAGAAGAAGAGGATCTCTAGATCAACCTGAGTGGATACCGTAGAGGCCAGGCGTTGCGGGCTTGATCTAGACCTTCGCTTGCAATCAGATCATCTATAGGGTAATAGGTATTACCAAATCATGGTAAATTAAATTTGATTTATTTATTTATTTTATTTTATTTATTAAAATATAAAATCAGATCTGAAAAATATCAAGATCTGATTGGGATCAAGAAAAATTTTTTGAAATATTATCCTTGATTGATCAAGATTGGACGAACACTGGATCGAGAATCAGGGATTTCCCTTCAAGAATGAGTTGTACCCATTGAGAGATATGGGTGAAAGACTAGATGGCATTTCGACTGCCATCGTGATTTGCAACATTAATGAATTAATCAATATAACATTATAGACATTCAATTCTATTCACTCAAAAAGTTTGAGCCAGCTCCATGTTGAGACCATGGCTCCGAGATACCAACTAGGATCCTCCTCCAGCTGGCTCGATCCCGATCTGAGCTGGCTCGACTGTGTATCTAAGCTGGCTCAGCTGTATTGCCAACCCCTCGATCTCCTGTCTCCTCTCTCCCTCTCAGTCTCTCTTTGCCAAGATATGGCACGAGGTCGAATCCCTACCTCCCAGCTTTCCTCTCTCAATTCTCTCTCTCCCTCTCTCGATCTCCTCGGTTCGGCGAGGCCGGACCCTATCCTTCTCTCTCTCACTCTCTCATCTCCTCCATCAGCAAGGCCGACCCATCCCTCGTAGTGATGTCGGCGAGGCCAGACCCCCTCCCTCCTCTCTCGCTCTCTTAATCTCCACTCTTCTCTTCGATTCTTATCGATGAGTTGGACCCATCCTCCATGATGGCAGCGAGGCCGGACCCTGCCTCCTAATGATGGCGGCAGGTCGGATCCCTCCCTTCCTCTCATCAAGTACAGATCCATCGGTATTAGATTCGAATTCGATTCCAGTAATTAAAATTAGATCCAGATCTGAATATCTAGGTTCTAATCCGAACCCAATCCGTTGATAGATCTAGTCCACAGCTGCGGACATGGCGCGACCCAAGGCTACCAACACGACATGATCCAAAACTTGGATGCAGATAATTATAATATTTATAATAAATATTTATATAATATTATTATAAAATATTTTATAATTATTAAATATATAATAGATTAATAATAATACTATAAATTTTAAAAAATTATTATACCTATGCTATAGAGTGGGTCGCACCGAAAGTCCGAGGGTCGTCGATGATGATGTTAGAAGAGGACGATGATACTAGAGGTAACTTATGAAACAAAAATAAGATAGTGAGATAGAGAAGAGAGAGAAAAGGAAAGAGAGAGGAGTTAGGGGCGGTCGAGAGATGGGGGCCTGAGAGGGGGGCATAGTGATAAGGAGGCCGAAGTAGGCTTTACACTCGCTCAGGGAAGGGTCGAATGGTGGTGATGGGGGGGAGTGGAGTTTTGTGGGGGCTGAAGGAGGGTCGGATGGGGTTCATTGGAGGAGGTTTCACTGGGGATCGGAGGGAGGGTGGTGGATGGAGGGTGGTGGGGGGCTGGGGTTTCATGGGCCGAGCGAGGGTGAGGTGAGGGAAATACTGATTTTCCGATTCAGTTTTCCAGATCTGATTAGATCAAGAGATATATTTCTAAAATTTTCTCTTGATCTCAATCAGATATTTGATATATTTCAGATCTGATTTTTATTATTTTAATAATAAAATAAAATAAGATAAATTAAATCAAATTTAATTTACCTGATTTGGGTAATCCTATTACCCTGTAGATGATCCTGATTGAGTGGAAGGTTCTGGTTTAGCACGCAAGCGCTTGGCCTCTACCGGTTCCACTCGGTTGGATCTGGAGATCCTCTTCTTCTCTATCAACATCTCCAAAAATTAGATCTGGATTCTGATCTGGAGGATCTTCAAAACTCTTTTGAAGATCTGCAGTCGTCCTTTTGCAGCAGTGCAGCCTTCTTGCTTTTGATCGCCTTTTCTTGATCTGAATCGCACCAACCAAGTCCAAAAACCTTTTGGACGTGGTGGAGCAAGGGGAGAAGAAGCTATGGCATGGAGGAGGGGAGGAGAGGCAGCCTTGGGGGTGGGGTTTCTCAATTGAATTGCATCTTAGAATAGGGTTGGGCGCAGGGTCTTATTTATGACCTCTTGTGATCCAACTCCTCTTCCTCTCAACCAATCACAACCTTTGTGAAATCAGATCTAAATCTGATTGGTTGGATAGAGAGACCCTGGATTCTCCTTAGAGGGCGCCTAAACCAGTCAAACTGATTTGTTAGAACTCTGATTGGAATCCAAAGGGAGTGGAGTCCTTGTCCAAAAGGACTCCTGGCGCCTCCACTTGGGTCACGCACCCTTGGCGTGCGCCCTTCTCCTTGCCAGGTTCTGGCAGGGGACAGGCCCCCACCAGCTCTCCAATAGGTGCATGACATGTGGTCAAAAGTCAAAGGGAATGTCAACGTTTGACACGTCAAGGTAGACTTTTACCAAAGTCAAAGAACAAAAATGGCAGGTGACCAAAAATGGCAGGTAATGTCTTACAAATAAGACCAACTATTTGACTTGGAAACACTCCAGTCAGACCATATGAAGGCCTCTGATTGAGCACAACTCTTTGGCTCAGTCAGGACAACTTATTTTATGATAGAAAGAAGAACGTTAGGTTCATAAAGTGCTAGCACGATTTCTTGAACCTAATTGAATCTCATTCAGATCAATTGAATAGATCAGTTCAATGATGATCACTAGATTCAAACCCTTGTTTGTGTGACCCAGTTAGGTTCAGTGTTATGGTAATGGGATATGTCATGATCTCTATCATAGACATCATCAAACTCCTTTCGATGGATCAGAACTCTTCTATTCGAACAGCTAGAATGATCGATCATCTAAATCATTCTAATTGCTCCAAAATCCACCAGTGACACCTGAGTAATATGGTGGCAACATAGCGCTGAATGTGCAACCTCTTGGTGCAGCTACCTGTGTGATTAAGTTCTTCTATCTTGAGCCCGTCAGATTAGGGTTAAGTGAACTCGTCAAACCCTAGTCTCTAGTATGATGTAATCATTCATTCGAGTCCAATTGAAAATCTAAATAGAAACTCTTTTTATTATTTCACTCTACCATGGCCATGGTTCTGGACTTGATTTCATGATCATCATAGGGCTACTCCTCTACCACCGAGGTAGATAGATTCCATCTTGATGCAATCCAGTTCCTACAATGAAACATGCTATAGCCAACATACACCTCAGGGTTCCATTAGGCTAGGAGACGAGTAATGGTGTAGTCAAACTATAAACACTCAAGGTGACTGCGATGCATCTCAGGTCAAAGAACCAGAACACACTCTGCAGTATCGAGTCAGTCATTGACGAGAAGGTAGACTTCCTAATGAATCTCGAGGCCGCCTCAGTGCCTCGTTCTCTAACAGAGTACCTGTACTTCACTCGGTGTTCTCACACCGTTAGACTCAAGACTCATCTACTTAAGAGAAGCGATCGTACACCACCTTCCGGATCAATCACATCTCGTGATGATTCTATGGTCGGGAGCTTTTATGAGTTAATAATGATATTTCATGTCTTAAATTTTCACTTTGAAAATATGATTATCATTACATTAATCAAAGGATGTATCACAGACACTAAATACACAGTGTGATAGAAAATAAACCTTCAGTTATATAGTCAAAATTATAATTTTGCCCTAGAAGTGTTATTAAGTTCAGCCAATTCTGCTTCTAGGGCACATATAATCTAACAGGTAGGGGTTCATGGAGGGGGTTTCGTGGGTGGCGAGGGAGGTCAGATGAGAGGGTGTGGGGGGTCGGGTGGGGGGTGCGGGGAGGCGCCAGGATGGGGGAGCCAGAGAGGAGGGTCAGATGGAGGGGTGGGGTGCTGGGTGGGTGGGGTGGTGGGGGAGGGCGGCCGAGGATGGTGGGGTCGGAGAGGAAGGGGGAGAGGGGCGGCACGGCCAGAGGGAAGGAGGGGCGATTGCGATCGGGGGGAGGGGAAGGGGGGCGACGTTGGCGTGCTAGGGGGAGGAGGGCGATGTTGGTCGGGGGTAGGAGTGGCGACGTCGATCGATGTGGGAGGAGGGGCGACGCCAGTCGGTGGGGGAGGAGGGGCGACGTCGGTGAGGGGGAGGAGGCTCACCGATGTTGAAGAGGGGGGGAGAGAGAGAATCGAGCACGCAGGAAGGAAAAAAAAAATTTGAAGATTTTTAACACTACTATGGCAGCGGTTATTCGAATTACTATCATATATCTATGACAGCGGTTATCCAACCACGCCATAGATTTACGATAGTGGTTATCAAAATTGCTGCAATAGATTACGACAGCGGTTATAGAACTACTGCATAGATCTATAGCAGTAGTTTTTTTTATAATCGCTGCCATAAATGAGAAATAATTTTTTTTTTTTTTAATATATATAATTTAAAATTTAATGCCATCTTACATTTCATTATACTAAATTATCATTAAATTCATCATGAAAGATTGCCCTGATCCAATGGCCCTAGCTTCATTGTCATAAAAATTTGATTTCGACGATCATGAACGATGATGCGATGAACTGATAGATGAAGATCTTTGATGGATTCAAAAATTTGCAATGATGATTCGGATGATATTTGTAGCATACTATCAAAGTTTTACTTCAATCAGATATCGTTATCATGGTCAATTTAGTATAGAATAATTTCGACCGTTAAATTAGAAACAAGCGATCAAAGGGTTAAACAGCATCCGATTATGAGATAATTTTTTCGTTAAATGATCTTTGTTATAATTTTAAATATTCTATATAGTGATGATATTAAAATTTAAATCATTTTCGTATAAACTATTTATGTTAAGTAGATATTGCAAAAGTACGAGCATAACAACCAATGAAGTTTTAGAATGATTATCAAGAGACGTATAGTTTTAGATCGTTCTTCATCTCATGAATTAAATTTTATAATCACCATCATAAAAAATGATTAAAGTAGTAGCCAAGATCATTTATAAAAAAATTATCTCATAGTTGGACACCATTTGGTCCTTTGATCAATCATTTATCATTTAACGGTTGAAACTAACCTATACTAAATTGACCAAGATAACGATATCCGATTGAAGTAAAACATTGATAGTATGCTACAAATATCATCGAGATCATCGTTGCAGGTTTTTGAATCCATTGAAGGTCTTCATCTATTAGATCATTGCATTATCATTCATGATCATCGAAATCAAATTTTTCTGATCAATGAAGCTAGGGCCATTGGATCGAGGCGATCTTTTGTGATGACACTCTAATGATAATTATTTAGATAATGAACGATGAAGATGGGCATTAAATTTTAAAATTATATAATATTTAAAATATATATATATATGGTAGTGGTTATAATTAACCGTTGCTATAAATCAGTTATAAACAGCGGACTATAATCAATACTATAGGTTCGACTTATGACAGTGGTTATAATTAAATTCGATGCGATAGGTTAACCATGCGCGATTTTTTAGTAACTCGTGCTATAGAACTGACCTACGGCAATGATTTTCTGTAACCGCTGCTATATGTCGGACCTATAGCAGTGGTTACAAAAATCGCTGCCATAGGTCCAACCTATGGCAGTAGTTAACGAAAACTACTATCATAGGACCTATGACAGCGGTTTCGAAAATCGTTGTCATAGTAAGCGCTGCGATAGATCATTTTTATAGTAGTGAACTATTCTATTCCTAGTCTAGTCATGCATCTTATACATTATAGATCTAAATTATATAATTTTTAATTTTTTGATTTTAGATCTAATCACATCTAATGGAATATTTAAAATTATTTAATATTAAATCATAAATAAAAATTAAATTAGATCTAAAAAAGATCTGAAGAATTGCAAATGCAGCTTTGATACCAGTTGAAGAAAAATTTGATTTTTCATCGCAGGATCGTCCATATCTGATCAGATCTTAGATGGATTTTTCTACAAAAATTCTCACAATTTGATCAGATCTAAGAGTTCTCAGATCTGATCATAGTGATCTGATATTTTATTGACCCCATGATTGATTTTAATGATTGCCAAACTTTGAGTGTTTGTGTATTTAACGATATATTTCATGAGCGGATGTAGGTCTTTCCAGGTATTTAAATTATAGAATTATTAAAAAAAAGATCTATAAAAATTCATCAAGTCATGATTCTTAAAGAAAAAATTTTTCTTAAGCTTCCAAAGATCAGAAGAAAGAGAGCTCTTTGACCAAAATAAGGAAGACATAAAGTGGAATTCAAATAAAAAATAAATCTCCTTGATTGAAAGCAAAAATCTATTAAAATAGCCTTGAAGCAATTTTTGAGAAATCTCAAAATTTTTTTAAGAGCTCTCAAGTGGACTGGCATGCCCAAATACCATCTGGCATGATTTTGAGAGGTCTCATGGGATTCTCGAGAGTTCTCATGGTTCCAGCGAGACGTCTCATTAAGGACCGAGACGTCTCGATCTTAGGCAATAAAAATCCAGTTTCTGTGATCTAAGAGTGAAAAGTCTCACAGGATTTTAGAAAGATCTAATGATTCCAGCTAGACATCTCGATTCAGAATTGAGAGGTCTTGAATCTGATGAGAGATCTTGTGAAAAATTGAGAGGTCTCATTCTACGCGAACAACCTTCAATGTATAGTTTTGCAATGGCTATTTTTCGATCCTAATGGCTATTTTAGAGCTTCCAATAGCTAGAACTCTCACTCCAACCATCTCTAAAGGTATTTAAAGATGGAGAATCAATTGAAAAGAAGAAAAAAGAGATTTAAAGAAAGAATCTTTCAATTTTGGTGAAGAATATTGAAAATCCAAAGAAAAGAGAAAAAAAAATTGTGCACAAATTTTAGCAAGCATTCAAAGCAAGCTTCTTCAATATCTTCCACATCCCCTCAAGCACAATTCAAAGAAAAGCCAAGCTTCAATTGAGCAAATCATTGGCTTCTTTCTTGAGATTTGAGTAGTTTAAATTCTGTTCTTTATATTGTACTAAAATTTTTACTTATAATTTTTATTTCTTTATAAGTTTCTTTAAAAGAAAAAAACTTGAGGATTAGGCTCATCCAATCCTGAAATTGGACATTATAGATTTTGATTGGTGAGCCCAAAAAACCAACTGGATTGTTAGTGAATCCAGAAAACTAACGGTGTTAGGTTTTGGTTGGTGCTCTTGTGAAAATCAACTAGGTTTGTTTGTGAGCCTAAGAAAATAAACACGATGTAATCAAGAATAGATTATAGTAAAAATCCTAAGAAAAGCTTGAAGAGTTGACATAGGAGTGGGTTGCTCCTAACCACTATAAAACCTTGTGTGTTTGTGTTATATTTTTAATTCTTGCTTTACTTGCTTTATTATTTGCTTAGATTAGCTTTCAAATTTCTTCATAGCATTTGTATATCCTAAAATTGCTGCTGCTTATATTGTTTACATTTGAACCACCTACTTAAGTTAAAAACAAAGCACATACCAATTTGGAAAGTAAATTTGGTTAAAATTTTATAAGAATCTAATTCACCCCCCTCTCTTGGGTTACTACCTCTGGGCAATAATTTGTATCTGAGTAGGTGCTTAATTATTGATTTTTGACCTAACCATCAAGAGTAAAAAATCTTGGCAATCCAAATGGAATCCTTTTTGAATGAAGGCCATTCTATTGATCATCCCTGACTGTTAAATGAATTAAATTACATACATTAAAAAATTAGAATGAAAATTTTATACAATCACATGACTATAATTTATGGAAAATTATTGTCAATGGCCCTCACATACAAAATACATCATTTATTGATGAAGAATCAATGCATCTAAATGCTAAGGCTTTAAATATACTTTATTGTTCATTAGATATAAATGAGTTCAATCTAATTTCTTCTTGTATTTTAGCAAAACAAGTTTGGAAGAAATTGGAAACTATTTTTGAGGGAGGAAAATAAGAAAAAATATCAAGCTCCAAAGAAGATAAGAAAGCTCACCCCAACCTATGCCTCATAGCTCATGAGGATGAAAACAAGAAAAAGAAGAAGAGGAAATAAAAGAAAAAAATATATTAATTAAGAGGGAGCAAAGCAAAGAAATGAGAAATGAAAAAGAGGAAGAAAGTACTACAAATCTTTGCCTCATGACCAATGAAGATGAGGTAAATTTTGAAAATTCTTTCTAATTTATTTTTGATGAGTCATTTGAAGCTTTTAACGATTTAATAGATGAATACAAAAACTAAGTCTGAAAAATAAAGAGCTTAAAAAATTTAATCTTACTTTGGCTGAAGAGAAAAAAAAGTATTATGTGAAAAAGAAGATCTTTCGAAAGATATAAAATATTTAGCCAAAAAAAAAGAATTTTTAGAACTAATTAAAACTCTAAGTAAGGAAAAGAAGAATATAGTTAAATCTAAAAAAAAATTATTGAAGAAAAAGAAAAGCTCTTAAAATCTGAAAGATATCTTTTCGAAGAAAATACAAAACTAAGAACAGAGATTGAAAATTTAAAATCCATGCTCAAAAAATTTACTATTGGATCTCAAAAGCTTCAAGCAATTTTGAATAATCAAATAGATATTTTCAATAAAGCTTGTTGGGGATAAACCCCGCTCCCATCGAAGACCAGTCTGATGCTCAGTCTAATGCAACCGATAGTCACGGAAGAGCTTTAGCGGACGAGCCTTAGCCGAACTCCTTCAGTCGGTCGAACTTCTCTACGGTCGAGCTCCAACCGGGCTTCTATGAAAGCCGAACTCCTTATGGACTTCTCCAGCGGTCGGGCTTCTACGAAAGCCGAACTCCTTATGGATCCTCAGCGTCGCTTCTATGAGTCCAACTTCTACGGACTCCTCCAGCAGCAAGCTTCTATGAAACCAACTCCTTTTGGACTTCTCGCAGCGTCGACTTCTAACGAAAGCCCAAACTCATTCTAGACCCTCAGTGAAAAGCGAGCTTCTTACAGGAAGCCCAAAACTCTTACGGACTCCCTCTAGTGGCCCGGGTTTCTAATGGAGCCCAAACTCGCCTTAAGGACTCCTCCAGCAGCCAGGCTTTCTACAAAAGTGACTTCTTTCTAGACTTATCTTTAAGCAGGCTGGGCTTCTATGGGAAGCAACTCCCTTTTCGGAACTTCCTCCAGCGATCGAGCTTCTATGGAAGCCGAACTCCCTTACGGACTCCTCCCCCAGCAGTCGGGCTTTTTATGAAAATCGAACTTCTTTCGGATCATCTCTTGTAGTCGGGCCCCAAGAGCATTCTCCCAACTAAGACGCCATGGCCACCACTGCCTCTGGCGATGGTCGCTCTTCTCCATAACAAAGCCCATGCGGCCGTGGAACTTGGAGAGTATGGCCACCACTGTCAAAGTCTGGTGGAATGCTGGCTTTCTCTCCGTAGAAAAGCCCGCATGGCGCCCACGATCGGACGACATGACCGCCACTGCCAGTCTGGTAATGCCGCTCTCTATAACAAGCTCCATGTGGCTCACGATCGGACGACATGGCTGCCACTACCAGTCTGGCAATGTCGCTCCCTCCGTACCGAACCCCACATGGCCTCAAGCAGACGGTATGGTCATCACCATCATTCAAGCTCTGTCTATAAAAGGGATCCTCTAGATATATTCTCTCTAAGCTCTAAGTTCTCCCCTCTAAAACTCTGCTAAACTTATTTTTGAGCACTCCATTTTTGTTGGCCAAAAGAGCTGACTTGATCGTCGGAGGATCCTGTCGGAGCCACCACCACTGACTCCGGATGGAACTTTATTTTGTAGGTCACCGACGGTGACCTCATCCTTCCCCTCTCTAGCTCGATCCGACGTCAACCAGATTATGCACCAATAGAATTGGTGCTGGAGGAAGGGCACTCTGCCTCTGAGATTTTTTTGTTCTTAAAAAAGTGCTCAGCGATGACCTCTCTCTCCTTTCTCTAGAGATCTCCCTTCTTTCTCTCTAGAGTTCTTTTCTGAGAGAAAATACCCCCAAGAGAGCTTTGACCCAATGATCGACGGCTTCTATGGTTCGATCCTGTCCAGATCTATCTGCTCCCGCTCCAGCCCCGGCAACTTAGGTTCTGCCTATGGCTGCGGTGGATGCGGAGCAGTTCAATCTGCTTGTCCAGTAGGTTCGTGGCCTTATAGAGACGGTGCAGGCCATGAATCTATAGGCCCCAACACTGGCTCGACCAGCGTAGGATTCTCCAGAGCCCTATGGTTCGATCCAAGAATGACCGACTTGGGCTACCCAACCTTCGATCCCCGAAAGGGGGAAGCAGAGGATGGAGGGCCCCTGCTCGGACCACAACTCAACCCAGGGGGAAGCTTTACATCCATTCCACCAGAAAACCTTAGAGAACAAAGTCCGTGAAGATCTCTTGGATCAAAGGCTCTTAGAAATGAGCCGACGTATCAAAGAACTCCATCACACTTCCTCCTCGTGCGGTAATAACATTTGTACTAACCCTCCTTTTCGTAGAAAATTATGCAGGAATCGATCCCGCCAAACTTCAAGCTCCTGTAGTTTGAGAGTTACGATGGGATCACTGATCCAGTCGACCATCTGGAAGCCTTCCGAACAATGATGTTGCTCTACGGTACGCCAGATGCTATTTTATGTCGGGCTTTTTCCTCTACCCTTAAGAAAGCTGCCAGGAATGGTACTCAGCACTTAAGCCGAGTACCATCTTATCGTTTGATCAGATGAGCCATCAGTGCACAGTCCACCTCGTCAGCAGTCGATGTCCATGCCAAGGCTCGGATTCTCTAATGATCATCAGGCAGAAGGAGGAAAAATTCATCCGAGCTTATGTCACCTGATTTAATACTGCCGCATTGGAGGTCCGGAACCTGAACCAATCGATTATCATGGCCGCTCTCAAGGGCAGCCTTCAGAAGAATGATCTACTATTCTCCCTGAAAAAGAAGTATCTCAGGGACTTTGCTGACATGCTAGCTCGGGCTGAAGGTTATGCCCGGACTGAAAAGGCCTTCAAGACTAAGGATGATGAAGCTAGTGGTGAGCAACAAATCGATGGGCTAGGCAGGCCCGTTGAAGAAGGAAAGTTGAGTGAAGCTCGACCGCATTCTTGGACTCATTCTGAGCGCAGGCGAGCCAAAACTCCCCCTCGAGCCTGGGGGTGGGGAAGCCCCGACGGAAGGGCGCGCCGAGGTTCTTCCCAGTGCTGAGGTTCTCCCCAACAATAGTCCTCCCCTATACGCCCAGAGGATGTGGTAGAGTTTGTCCACCCAGGCCCTCTTTGCTCTATCGAGCCTCGTCTTGATGCCTCAGAGCCAGGGGAAGCTTGCACCAAATTGGGAAGGCTCGTATGAAGTGGTGGAGGTCATCTGGCCCAGTACCTATCGCCTGAAGGATCTCGGAGGGACAATGCTTCCACGACCTTGGAACTCAGAAAATCTAAGGATGTATTACCAGTAGTCTTCCTTCAATAAAACTCTTTCATTTCAGCATTATGGTTCCCTGGTGCAAGAATTATGTGACGATAGAAAAGAAATGACCGAAAGTGGCCGTATTGGGAATAGAAGGAGAACCTCATCCTAACATGAGCAAAGTTGGAGATCGGGCTTCGAGGTCTTTGCCAGCAGGAGCCCGAAGAGTTCAACCTTCATCCCCAAGCCAATCTCGACTGCAGGAGATAAGATCTCCTGTAAGCCCAAACTTGGAGATTGTAGGAGGATAAAGAATCTCGCTGAGCCAACTCGACTGTGCAGGTCGATAAGATCGTCCCCGACCAACTCGCACTGTAGGAGAGTAGAGTCGTCTCGAAAGCCGCCCGGCGGCCGTGGAGATAAGATCTCCCCAGCCACTGCACGGAGATAAGTTTTCCCTGGACTCAACCTTGACTGTAGGAGATAAGTTTCCTCGGCCACCTCGGTCGTAGGAGATAAGATCCCGCGGTCACTCGACTGCAGGGATAGACTCCTACAGCTTTACCCTTGGTTAGGAGATAGATTCCCCCGAGCCAACCTCGACTGTAAGAAGCCAACCTCGACTGGGAGATAAATTTCCCTTCGAGCTTCACCCTCGATGTAGGAGATAAGATCTCCCGAGCTACCGGCTGCGAAATAGATCTCCTAAGCTTCAAACCCTTCACCTGGAAGAGTAAGATCTCCCCCGAGCCCTCAGCTTAGAAGATGAGAATTCCCCCGAGTTCAACCTCTGCTGAGGAGATAAGATCTCCCCGAGCTTTGACCTCGACACAGAGATTAAGATCTTCCTCGAGCCAACCTCGACTGTAGGAGATAAGATCTCCCCCGAGCTTCGACCTTGGCTGTAGGAGATAAGATCTCCCCTGAGCCAACTTTGGTTGAAGATGAGATCTCCTTCGAGCCTCAACTTCAACTCCAACCTCAGCTAGAGATGAGATCTCCTCTGAGCTTCAACTTCAACTTCAACCTCGGCTGGAGATGGGATCCCCTCCGAGCATCAATCTCAATACCAGCAAAAGATGAGATCTCCCTAGACCTCGGTTGGAGATGGGATCCTCCCGAGCTTCAACTTCAACAGGTGCAGAGCCTGGAAAAGGACTTCGACAGTCATCTATCTTGGTACTCCCTTCCTTCAAATTTCAAACTCGAAAGTGGAGGGACTATTGTTGGGGATAAATCCCGCTCCCACCGAAGTTCAGTCTGATGCTCAGTCCAATGCAACCGGTAGTCATGGAAAAGCTTTAGCGGGTAAGCCTTAGCCAAACTCCTTCAGCTGGCCAAACTTCTCTACGACTGAGCTCCAACCGAGCTTCTACAGAAGTCGAACTTCTTTCGAACTCCTCTAGCGATCGAGCTTCTATGGAAGCCGAACTCCTTATGGACTCCTCCAGTGGTTGGACTTCTATGAAAGTTGAACTCCTTATGGACTCCTCCAGTAGCCAGGCTTCTACAAAAGCCAAACTTCTTCCGAACTCCTTCAGCAGTCGAGCTTCTACGAAAGCTGAACTCCTTCCAGACTCCTCTAGTGATCGAGCTTCTATGGAAGCCGTACTCCTTACGGACTCCTCCAGTGGTCAGGCTTCTACAGAAGCCAAACTCCTTATGGACTCCTCCGGCAGTCAGGATTCTATGGAAGCCAAACTTCTTTCGAACTCCACCAGCAGTCGAGCTTCTACGAAAGCTGAACTCCTTTTGGACTCCTCCAGCGATCGAGCTTCTACGAAAGTCGAACTTCTTACGGACTCCTCCAGCGGCCGGGCTTCTATGGAAGCCAAACTCCTTTCGGATCGCTCTTACAGTCGGGCCCCGAGTGCATGCTCCCACTAGATGCCATGCCCACCACTGCCAGTCTGGCGATGTCGCTCTCTCCGTAACAAGCCCCATGCGGCCTGCAATCGAATGATATGGCCACCACTGCCAGTCTGACGATGCTGCTCTCTCCATAGCAAGCCCCATGTGGCCTGCGATCGAACGACATGGCCACCACTGCCAATCTGGCGACGTTGCTCTCTCCACAACAAGCCTCATGTGGCTTGCGATCGGACGAGATGGCTGCCACTATCAGTCTGATGACACCTCTTTCTTCATACCAAATTCCATATGGCCTCGAGCAGACGGTATGGTCGTCATCCTCATTCAAGCTCTGTCTATAAAAAGGACCCTCCAGATATGTTCTCTCTAAGCTCTCCCCTCTAAAACTCTGCCGAACTTATTCTTGAGCACTCTATTTTTGTTGGCCAGAAGAGCTGACTTGATCGTCAGAGGATCCTACCGGAGCCACCACCAAGGACTTCGGATAGGTCTTTATTTTGTAGGTCACCGACGGCGACCTCGTCCTCCCCTGCTCCAGCTCAATTCGACGTTAACCAGATTCTGTACCAACAGAATTCGTGCCAGAAGGAGGGTCATCTGCCTTTGAGGTTCTTTTATTCTTAAAGGAGCACTCAGTGATGACCTCTCTCTCTCTCTCCTCTCTAAAGATCTTCCTTCTTTCTCTCTAGAGTTCTTTCCCAAGAGAAAATGCCCCTCAGGAGAGCTTCGACTCGACGATCGATGGCCTCCATAGCTCAATCCCATCCAGATCCATCTACTCTTGCTCCAACTCCAACAACTCAGGTTTCGCTTGTGGTCGCGGTGGATGCGAAGCAGTTTAACCTGCTTGTCTAGCAGGTTCGTGGCCTCACAGAGGCGGTGTAGGCCATGAATCGGCAGGCCCTAGCACCGACTTGATCGACGTAGGATTCTCCAGGACCCTATGGTCCGATCCAGGAATGGCCAACTTAGGCTACCCGGCCTCTAATCCTCGGAAGGGGGAAGTAGAGGATAGAGGGCCCCTACTCAGACCACGACTCAATCCATGGGAAAGATTTGCATCCATTCCATCAGAAAACCCTAGAGAACAAAGACCGTGAAGATCTCTTAGATCAAAGACTCTTAGAAATGAGCCGACGAATCGAAGAACTTCGTCACACTCCCTCCTTCCATGGTAATGACATTTGTACTAACCCTTCTTTTTCATAAAAAATTATGCAGGAATCGGTCCCGTCAAACTTCAAGCTCCTATAGTTTGAGAGTTACGATGGGACCACCGATCCGATCGACCACCTGAAAGCCTTCCAGACGATGATGTTGCTCCATGATGCGCTAGATGCTATTTTGTGTCGGGCTTTCCTCTCTACCCTTAAGGAAGCTGTCAGAAACTGATACTCAGTACTTAAGCCGATTACCATCTTATCATTTGATCAGATAAGCCATCAGTTCACAGCCCACTTCATCAGCAGTCGGCGTCTACACTGAGGTTTGGATTCCCTGATGACCATCAGGCAGAAGAAGAAAAAATCCATCCGGACTTATGTCATCCAACTTAATGCTGCCGCATTGGAGGTCCAAAACTCAGATCAATCGATCGCCATGGCCACTCTCAAGGGCGGCCTCCAGAAGAATGATCTACTATTCTCCCTAGAAAAGAAGTATCCTAGGGACTTTGCTGACATGCTAGCTTGAGCTGAAGGTTATGCCCGGACTGAAGAGGACTTCAAGGCTAAGGACGATGAAGTTGATAGTGAGTGGTGAATAGATGAGCCGGGTAGGCCTGTCGAAGAAGAAAAGTTGAGTGAAGCTCGACCGCATTCCCGGACTCCTTCTAGGCGTAGGCAAGCCCAAACTTCTCCTCGGGTTCGGGGGTGGGGAAGCCCTGATGGAAGGGCGCACCGAGGTTCTCTCCAACGTCGAGGTTCTCTCTAATAATAGTCCCCCCCATACATCCAAAGGATGTGGTAGAGTTCATCCACCGAGGCCTTCTTTGCTCTTTTGAGCCTCATCTTGATGTCTCAGAGCTAGGGGAAGCTCGTCCCAAATTGGAAAGACCTATATGAAGTGGTGGAGGTCATCCAACCCGGTACTTATCGCCTAAAGGAGCTCGAAGGAACAATGCTTCCACGATCTTGGAACTTAGAAAACTTGAGGATGTATTACCAATAGTCTTCCTTCAATAAAACTCCTTCATTTCAGCATTATTGTTCCCCGGTCCAAGAATTATGTGATGGTAGAAAAGAAACGATCGAAAGTGGCCGTGTTGGGAATAGGAGGAGAACCTCTTCCTAACATAAGCAAAGTCAGAGATCGGGCTTCAAGGTCTTTGCCAGCAGGAGCCCGAGGAGTTCAACCATCAACCTCGACCAATCTCGACTGCAGGAGATAAGATCTCCCCTGAGCCAACCTCGACTATAGGAGATAAGATCTCCTCCGAGCTTCATCCTCGGCTCTCCCCCGAGCCAATCACGACTGTAGGAGATAAGATCTCTCCAACTTCGGCTGTAGGAGATAAGATCTCTCCCGAGCTTCAACCTCGACATAGGAGATAAGATCTCCCCCAACCTCGACTTAGGAGATAAGATCTCCTCGCTTCAACCCAATCGCAGAAGATAAGATCTCCCTAAGCCAACTTGGCTGCAAGAGATGAGATCTCTCCCGAGTCAACCTCGACTGTAGGAGATAAGATTTCCTTTAAGCTTTGACCTTGGCTGCAGGAGATAAGATCTTCCTTGAGCCAACCTCGATTATAGGAGATAAGATCTCCTCCGAGCTTCGACCTCAGTTGCAGGAGATAAGATCTCCCCCGAGCCAACCTCAGCTAGAGATGAGATCTTCTCCGAGCCTTAACTTTAACTTCAAACTCGGCTAGAGATGGGATCTCCCCCAAGCTTCAACCGTAATGCTAGTAAAAGATGAGATCTCCCTAGACCTCGGCTGGAGACGGGATCCCTCTGAGCTTCAACTTCAATGGGTGCAGAGCCTAGAAAAGAACTTTGACAGTCGTCTATCTTGGTACTCCCTTCCTTTAAATTTCAAACTCGGGAGTGGGGGGATTATTGTTAGGGATAAATCCTGCTCCTACCAAAGTCATGTCTGATGCTCAGTCTAATGCAATCGATAGTCACGAAAGAGCTTCAACGGGTGAGCCTTAGTTGAACTCCTTTAGTCAGCCGAACTTCTCTACGGTCGAGCTCCAATCGGGCTTCTACGGAAGTCGAACTTCTTTCGAACTCCTCCAGCGATTGAGCTTCTATGGAAGCCGAACTCCTTACGGACTCCTTCAGCAGTCGGGCTTATGCAGAAGTCGAACTCCTTACGAACTCCTCCAGTGATCGGGTTTCTATGGAAGCCGAACTTCTTATGGACTCCTCCAGCAGCCAAGCTTCTATGGAAGCCGAGCTCCTTTTGGACTCCTCTAATGATCGAGCTTCTATGAAAGTCGAACTCCTTACGGACTCCTCCAGCGGTCGGGCTTCTATGGGAGTCAAACTTCTTATGGACTCCTCCAGTAGTCAGGCTTCTAAGAAAGTCAAACTTCTTCTGGACTCATCTAGTGTAGAAGCCAAACTCCTTTTGGACTCCTCCAGCGATCGAGCTTCTATAGAAGTCCAACTCCTTACGGACTCCTCCAGTGGTCGGATTTCCATGGAAGCCAAACTTCTTTCGGATTGCTCTTGCAGTCGAGCCCCGAGTGCATGCTTCCACCAGATGCCATGGCCACCACTGCCAGTCTGGCAATGCCGCTCTCTCCATAATAAGCCCCATGCAGCCCATAATTGGATGAAATGGCCGCCACTGCCAATTTGGCAATGCTGCTCTCTCCATAACAAGCCCCATATGGCCCACGATCGGATGACATTGCCATCACTGCCAGTTTGGTGATGCCGCTCTCTTCGTAACAGGCTTCATGCAGCTCACGATCGGATGACATGGCTGCCACTACCAGTCTAATGACACCTCTCCCTCCATACCGAACCCCAGGCCACCTCGAGCAGATGGTATGGTCATCACCATCATTCAAGCTCCATTTATAAAAGAGACCCTCTAGATATATTTTCTCTAAGCTCTAAGCTCTCCCCTCTAAAACTCTACCGAACTTATTTTTGAGCACTCCATTTTTATTGGCCAGAAGAGCTGATTTGATCGTCGGAGGGTCATGCCGGAGCCACCACCACTGACTCCAAATGAAACTTTATTTTGCAGACCACCGACGGCAACCTCGTCCTCCTCCGCTCCAGCTCAATCCGACATCAACCGAATTCTGCACCAATAAAGCTGGAATTAGGTATAATCCTTTAAGAAAATAAAAATTTATCAAAAATATGTTTAGCGTAGCTTCATTTCAAAATAATTCATTTACATGTCTTAAATGTAACAAAGTAGGCCATAAAATTTTTGAATATAATATTAAAAAAATTGGTCATACTTTAGTTAAACAAATTTGGATTCCAAAGGAACCATGTGCTCTAACCTCAACAGATCCAAGATGGCTTGGGTACCAAAATCTAGTAAATGATTTTGTAGGTACATCAAGGATCCAATGGAATGAAAAGAGAAAAATATTATGAATGGATGCCTTAGGAATGAAATTAGATGGGTGATGAGGTTTGATAAAATCTAAACTTTTCTCACATAATGCATCATTGTTTGATTAATTTTGATGATTTATCATTGCTTAAAATAATCATACTCTATGAATTAAAAGTTTGATGTATTGACTTTTATTGGTGCAAAATTTGGTTGATGCGGGAATCCATGCTGGAGTTGGAGAGGAGGAGGACGTCGGTGGTGATCTGCAAAATAAGTTTCGATCGAAGTCTGGAGTGGTGGCTCTGGCAAGACCCTTCGACAATCAAGTCAGCTCTTTCAACCAATAGAAATGGAGTGTTCAGGAAAGAAAGTAGTAGAGTATCGAGAAGGAGAAGAGAGCCTAGAGAAAATGTATCTAGAGGATCCCTTTTATAGACGAAGCCTGTAACAAACTGAAAGTGACTGTCGTAACCGTCTGGTGGTGGACTGCTTGCGGCCATGTGAAGTTTGTTATGGAGAGTGATGTTCATTGTCGTGATGTGCCAGTCCATTGGGATTTGACAGCTGAAGTTTGGAGGAAGTAGGTGCTGGTGGCTAAGGGCTTCAAGCTTCGTCGATTCTAGGAGAGTCTGAACTCCTTTAAGGTCGTTAGTGTGCAAGTTGGAAGCTAAACTTGCATAGATGATGTGGTATTTCTAGATAACTATAGGAAATTCCATCGGAAGGAGTGCTTCTTGGTAACTTCAAGAAGTTTGGCCGAAGAAAACTCTTCTTGACAACTAGAGAGAGCCCTGAAGAAGCCTGATTGTAGGGGGAGTCTGGCAGCTGGGAGAGTCCAGAAGGAGCTTGACTATTAGAGGAATCTACTAATAGATTTATTGGAGGAATCTAGATGAAGGTTTACTGGAGGAGTATACATAAACGATGAAGTCCTCCATAGCTACTATGAGAAGTTCAGGTGGATAGGGGTTGACGAGAAGAAAATCAATCAGCTTTCGGAAGCAAATCGATTAGAAGAAGGTTGGCTGAAGAAAGCTTGTTTGGCATCTAAAAAAAGATTGATTGAAAGGAGGTCGATTAGGGAATCTTATCTGGATGGAGTGGAAGGAGGTCTGCTTGGAGAGAATTGATAAGAGTGTGATGTTGTCGTTAAGACACCATGTTTATCAGTTTAATCTGATTTCTTAAAATAATTAAAAATACATAGATAGCAGTGAGTCAGGTCAAATCCATAGGAAAGGTAGTATTTTAGCTTTGAAATCTTTGATTTTTGAAAAAAAAAAAGAATTTGAGTTTTGAAATCAAAAGTGAAGTCAAAAAATAAAAAGTAAAAATTAAAAGGTACAGAAATTTAAATTTAGTACTAAGATCTACTAATTAGATCTTAGCATCTACTTGCAATAAAAGTAATAATTAAAGTATAAAAATTAAATTGCAATAAAAATAAAAAGTATGAAATTAAAAAGCATAAAAATATATATTGCATTAATTAAAAAGTTCATAATTTAAATACATAAAAAAAATTGAAATAGGCTGATCTCTGATATTGGATCTGCATTGGCAGAAAGATGGTGTAGAAGCCCAGCTCTTCTTCTCGACACCCATTGCTTTGAAGCAGCCTCTGATCCAAAACTTGGCTTTACCCTATACCAAAGCTTCACCTTGATGGAAGATTCTAAATTTTGGAGGCTTGGGATCTTATTTATAGGTGTTGAAAGGCTGGAGAATTTTTTTGTAGGCAATGTGAAACTAAAGATGTTTTAATCATCAAAATAGAAAGAAATTTGAGTAAAATTTAGATTAAAAAGAGTCCTGAACGAATTCTATTGATGTCTGGTGAAATCTAGCCATTCAATAGGAATCCAATGGACCAAAAATCATCAAAATCGGATGTATATTGATCCAGATTAGGTCAAATTAAATTCTGACCATTGATCGTGCGTTGATGGAGAAAATCTGGTCGTTGATCGTGCGTTGGGAGTCCTGATCACCATCGGGAGCATTCTAGACCATTGGATCTGAGTCAGATGTGAGTGCTGCCATTCGATGGCGATCCACGTGAAGTCTGAAGTAGGAAATTCTATCCACCGTCCGATCTTGACCGTAATCAATCGGATCCGTCCGATCACACAATTACTATTCTTATGGACCACTTGGACCGACTGCACCGCACACCGCAACAAATTAGCATCTCCTATTATTGAGCAAAAAGTCCAGAATGCCCTATGAGCCATGATAGATTTTCTATGAGGGTCTAGGTCCACCATATGTTGCTCCGTGATTCGTTGATTTTTGTTAAGCTGGAGATCCATGCCTAGATCATGGACCGACTGACGGCATCCGCGGTTGAGTTGGCTAGCATGACTGGCTTGGCATGCTAGCTTTATCGGCTTGGCTTGGTGCATTTGGATGCGCCAGCTGATATGGCACGACGGCTTGAGCCGACTGAGCCGTATGTTATTTTTTATTTAATTTTTATTTATTTTATTTTTTTAAAAATTTATATCTTCTCCATTTTAGCTTTATTTTATGCAAAATTTATTTTATTATGATCAAAAAAATAAGCTCTTTCCATTGATAATAAAATTTATTTATTTTTTATTTTTATTATTTTTAAATTATTTTTTTAATAAATAAAAATATGAATTTTTTAAAAATATGTATCAATTAATTATTAATTTTTAAAAATTAATCTAAATTAATTAATAAATTAATAATTTTATTGATAAATTTATGGTACTTATCACATCCCCCAACTTAAGCTTTGCTCATCCTCGAGTAAAAAAGGAATTTAGTTTTAAATACCTTTTAACTTTAGAGTTTCGAATTTTACCTAAGTAGTTTTTAAAATGGCTATTGATATTTAATAGAGCTTAAGTGAGATATATTATTAGGGTATTAATACTTATCAATAGAAAAATTAAGTGAAGAACATTAAATTTTTTTAAACTTTTTCTAAATTATCCTATCTTTATCTTTGAATTGTCTAAACTTTCATATAGGTAAGTGTATTGCTACTTCCGTCCTTCATTTATTAATTTTTATTTTCATACTGCCCACTTTTTGATATGAATATCATTGCTTATTTAAACAACAAAATCTGGTTACTTGGTAGAAAACTAATATATATATTTTTTTAACATTGTACCATTATTGAGTATCTTAATTCCTTAAGCTTTCTATTTGATCCATGTAGCGAGTCTTGGGCCAATGACTTTCAAACCAGTTGGCTTTAGGGCACTAGGTATAGAATACCCCTCGGGCTTACTAGCTCGAATCAAACAGGCTACAAGTTAAGACTAGCTTTACAACAAGCTTCTTTATCTTTTCTATCTTTTGATGCAAAACTCAATGCTTGCTTAGGCAAAAAGATCCGGTTACTCAATGAGAAGTACTTGAAAACTATTTTATTTTAATTTTTTTATATGAAGAAATATATAGTTACCCTACACAAGCTCATAAAAAGTAGACTTTTCTTTGATGCTAGTAGAAAAAATTAGAAATGCTCAAAGAAAAAACGTTTTATATTCTAGACTTAACTCTTTATTGGATTTTCTTAATACTTGATTCCTCAATATCTCATAGATTCTCTAATCTGTGCATCAATTTTCTTTTAAAAATGCTTAGTTTAATTCAATTCTTAAGCATAATTAGGTGTTTAAATACTAAATACTAGCTTTTCTGAGGACTTAAAATTTTAAAATTTTTATTTTTCTCCAAGCCGCTGATCGTACATTGGGAGTCCTGATGAATTAGTTTTAATTAGTGATAATGTTGGTTAGCAATCAAGTTGGTCAATCAATTCTGACTAAGGGTTATCCTAGATCTAGACAGCTCCTAACTGCCAAGGTCATCTTTAAGCCCTTCAAGTGTAAGATCAGCCAATCAACTAGCTAGGTAAGTGTAAGATCGATGGGAGTCCCCCTATTGTTTGCTTTAGATATCAATTATGCTTGACCAGGTAAGCTAATGGAACTAATTAGAAATCATCTTCTTTCAGGTTCAATCATCCCTGAACCACTTTCTTAGACACCAGTCAAATTAACTAACTCTAACCTGGTTCAACTCTTAGGGTTTCTTGTCCTATTAAGCTCGAGCTCTTAGAGCTGATGTCTAATTGATTTTAAAATTAAAGGCTTAGGTCAATGCAGAATGCTGGTTGGTTGTTTGTGGACCAAGGAAGGGTGATCAGATCCTCACCTTATCTTGTTTAATTGGGTGTTGCCTTTAATTTGATTTAATATGATATGCAAAAAAAAAATCAGATAAGGGATTCTATGTAATTTAAACTAGATGCATGTAACTAATTAAATTTTGAAAGGCTTACCTTCCTCCAACAATCACCAAAAAAAATAAAAATAAAACTAATATGATGCATGCTCTAAATAGTTAGGATTTCTAATCTTATCATGAAGCTTTTAATTAGGTTTACATGGATATTTTCTAAATTAATTTAAAAATAAAGTAAATAAATAAAAAGGAATGAGGACTAGGGTTAGGATTGATCTCACCAAGCAAAACTGAATGATTTGTTTCTTGCCCTGGTTCTTTTTATTCTTTAACCTCTTTTTCTATAAAATAAAAAAGTTAGCAAGCAATATTTATAAGAAAATAAAAATTTTATTTACAATTATTTATAAAAAATCAAAAAGATCAAAAATTTAATGTCCATGTCTTTTTCGGAAATGGCACCAAAAACTTGATAAGAGCACGATGTTGTTGTTAAGATACCGTGTTTATTAGTTTAATCCAACTTCTTAAAATAATTAAAAATATGTAGATAGCAGTGAGTCGGATCGAATCCATAAGGAATGTAGTATTTTAGATTTGAAATCTTTGATTTTTGAAAAAAAAAGAAAAGAAAAGAGTTTTGAAATCAAAAGTGAAGTCGGAAAATAAAAAGCAAAAATTAAAAGGTGCAGAAATTTAAACTTGGTACTAAGATCTACTAGTTAGATCTTAGTATCTACTTGCAATAAAAGTAATAATTAAAGTATAAAAATTAAATTACAATAAAAATAAAGAGCATAAAATTAAAAAGCATAAAAATATATATTGCATTAATTAAAAAGTTCATAATTTAAATACATAAAAAAAATTTAAAATAGACTGATCTCTGATCTTGGATCGATATTGGCAGAAAGATGGTATAGAAGTCCAGCTCTTTTTCTCGGCATCCGTTGCTTTGAAGCAGTCTCTGATCCCAAATCTGGCTCTACCCTATACCAAAGCTTCACCTTGATCGAAGATTCTAAATTTTGAAGGCCTGGAATCTTATTTATAGGTGTTGAACGGTTGGAGAGTTTTTTTGTAGGCAATGTGGGACTAAAGACATTTTAATCATCAAAATAGAAAGAAATTTGAGTGAAATTTAGATTAAAAAGAGTTCTGAATGAATTCTATTGAAGTCTGGTGAAATCTAGCTATTCAATAGAAATCCAATGGACCAAAAATCATCAAAATCTGATGTGTATTGGCCCAGAATATGTTGGATTAAATTTTGGCTATTGATTGCACGTTGATGGAGAAAATTTGGCCGCTGATCGTGCATTGGGAGTCCTGATCACCGTTGGAAGCATTCTGGACCATTGGATTTGAGTCAGATGTGAGTGCTGTCATCCGATGGTGATCTGCATGAAGTCTAAAGTAGAAAATTTCCTCCACCGTCCGATCTTGATCGTAATCAATCGAATCCATCCGATCACGTAATTACTGTTCTCATGGACTGCATGGACTGGCTGCACTACACACCGCAATGAATCAGTGCCTCCTGTCATCGAGTGAAAAGTCCAAAATGCCCTATGAGCCATGATAGATTTTCTGTAAGGGTCTAGGTCTACCATGTGTCGCTCCATGATTCGTCGATTTCTACTGAGCTGGCGGTCCGCGTCTAGATCGTGGACCAGTTGACAATTTTCACGGTTGAGTTGGCTAGCATGACTGGCTTGGTGCGCTGGCTTTGTCGGCTTGGCTCAGTGCGTTTGGATGCGCCGGCTGATATGGCACGGCAGCTTGAGTCGGCTGAGCCATATGTTATTTTTTATTTAATTTTTATTTATTTTATTTCTTTAGAAATTCATATCTTCTTCATTTTGCGTGAAACTTATTTTATTATGATTAAAAAAATAAGATCTTTTCATTGATAATAAAATTTATTTTTTTATTTTTATTATTTTTTAATTAATTTTTTAATAAATAAAAATATGAATTTCTTAAAAATATGTATCAAATTATTATTAATTCTTAAAAATTAATATAAATTAATTGATAAATTAATATTTTTATTAGTGAATTTATGGTACTTATCAAGAACCTGCCTAGTGATTGAGGGGAGATCGGCTAGTGAGAACCTGATGAAAGGTTGTCATGGGTGGATGACCTACAAACTCTCGTAACCTATCTGTTGCTTTGAAGCTCGGCTGCTTTCAAAGGCATCTGAAGGCTAATAAAAGGAGGTGAGGTCCTTTTGCTTACGTATTTAGAGTCCTTGGTATAGGAATAAAGAGGCCTGCCACTCTTCATAGATTGTAGGAGTTCGTTCGGAGAGAACTTTTATTGATCTGACCTCGATCCAACGTCAAATAGCTTGGATGGGTTTTTCATCGGAATGAGGTTTAAGTAGCATCGAGGTCGGCTGGATCAGACCATGATAAGGCCCTTTACTCAGCTATCTAGAGGCTGCCATCACCATTCAAACTCATCTGGATGAAAATTTACAATGCCCTGTAGGTTCTGGAACTATCTGAAGGAGCTAGGAATCGGAGTGAAGAAGATCGGCCAATAAGTTCAGGTTGAAGGACTGTAGTCTTGGTGCCTAAGCAAAAATTGTTCAATCGTTGGAGTTAGGTGTGGTCATCTTCACTAGATTAAGTCACCTCAAGGCTCAACATCCTATTGGACTTCAACAGGAAAGGATTTACACCCAACACAAGTCCCTCTACTCATGAGTTCAAAATTTGAACGAAGAAAGTAAAGTAATATGAGTGCCAAAGTCCTTTTTTTTCCTCGCACCAATAGAGCAACTGGTCTCGACTTTTCCTACACGAGCGCCGAAAGTTCTGAAATATGAGGTGACCCAAAAAGATAAATTCTTGAAATTTCCACCAAAGTGCTGCTCTTGGTATGGCATAACAAAGGTTCTGCCCATTGCCAGTCTGCCACTATGATGAGTGGGACATGCATTGGCCCGAGGTTGATCAGTGGAGACCTACAATTATAACCATCTTGGACTCTCATGACTATTTAAGCTCTTCTTCTTCCTTAAGGGTTTCATCTCGCTCAAGTTTCCTCTCTTTTCCTCCGGTCTCCTTCTTCCTTTCGTTCCAGAGCACTAGTACCTTCCATCATTTTCTTTGATTCTTGGGGATTCTCTCCTTCGCTTTTCTTCGAGCTTGCTGCCTCTTTGTTATTCCCCATCGATTTAGGTTAGTTTGTGAATCCCTCTTTTTGATTACTTATATCTTTTAGCATCTCTACTCGTTCAGTTTCTTCGAGAAAGTCTTGGATTCTATTTTCTTCAATTTTTTAGAGATTTTCTTCACTTTGATTTGATCCTCATATCCTCTAAAGAATCTTGATCGACTGTTCTGGATGTTCGACTCATTTGGCTTTAATGGAACTTTCTTATAAGGACCCTAAATTTGTAGAAGTACCTCGGCCATCCTTTATCCTTGATACCATCTTCTATAAACTTTGGCCTGAAGATCTTTTACTGATTAGGATCCAATTCGAAATTCCTTCTGATTACGAACTTGAACTTCCTGATCCAAATGACCGAGCCTGTTCTTCTCCTCCTGGCCGAACTTGTTTATATGTTGAAACCCTCCAAGCAAAACTTTGGTTACCGATACCTTATTTTGTAATCAAGTTGTTCAAGTCCTTAAACATTTTCTTTGCCGCAATGGCAGCAAACTCCTTTAGGTTTATCATAGAATTTCTCTCCTTATGGAGTATGGCCGATGTTCGACATTCCATCTTCTTATTCCGTAGCTTCTTCACCTTCAAGCATCATCCAACAGCCAAAGATTGGTGGTACATGTCTCCTCAGTTCGACAAGAAGGGGTTACTCAAGGGTGTCCCTTCTTCCATTCACAACTGAAAGGAGAAGTTCTTCTTTATCTTGTGTCTTTTTTTAAAGCGAGGACCTTTTTCTTATGGCAACATTAGGGATTCCATCCATTGAGCTCTTGGACTTGAGAAAGAGGATCGAGATTCAGCCGATAACCTAAAAAACTACCAAGCTCCTCCAATCTCTAGGCTGCAAGATTATCAGACCTTATTCAACTTCAGTCTTAGTTCTCTCAACCCGGTAGGTAGTTCTTTAGGGCCTACCAATTATGTACAGTCTTCTTTCTTTTTCTGACTTAGATTTTTTTTCTATAGAAATGACTCCTAAGGGACAAAATTGCCTGACTGTGGGGATTAAATCCCTCAAGAGGAAGGGTAGCTCCACTGGGGAAACATCAAAAAAGGCTTGCACTGATGAGCTGATCTTGGTCGTGCTGATCCAGGCAGCATCCATCCTGGAGGCCAATGTGGTGGCACCAATTTTGAGCCTGCTCCAAGTGGACGTGGCCTCCTCACCTCCCAAACTGCATGAGGCCATTGAGAAGAAGGAGAAGAAAAAAGATGCCATCAGAAAAATGGTAAGAAGGATGGTCGAAAACTTGAGTGGTGAGGGCTCCGATCAGGAGCAAGCTTCTTTGAATGATCGGAAGATCGTCCAATCCCTGATGAAGGGCAGCATCCTCCCACATATTGTAGATAAAATGGTTGAAAAGGAGGATGCCAAAAGGTTTGACGAGTCCTTCACTGCCTTCCTCGAGGTAATTAATACCTTCAAACTTGATCGAATGTGGGATGCACTCCTAGAGCTCTGATTTAATTTCCTTCTATCCTACAGTTGGGGCATTACTTGTTTGCCCATTCGAAGGTGGTCGATCTCCATCAAGTCAAGTTCTCCAAGACCCTCCTGAGGCCAAGGTAGAGATAGAAAGAGTTCAAGCTAAGGTCAAACATTTAATGACGGTCTTGGAGGAATAAATTGCGGAAGCTGTTCGCCTTTGAGAGGCGTTAAGGAGAGAAGAGAAGGTTTCGACGGAGTTGAGGGTGGCCTTGACTCTCTCGGAGGACAAAAGGAAGAAGACTGAAGAGGACGTCGGTGCCGAGATGGAGAGGGTTGTTGAGGCCTTCAAGTCCTCCAAAGAAATGGAGGACGTCAAGATTGCCTTCTTCTAGAAGGCTTTTCTAAAGGGATTTGAGATCTGCGTGGGGTCGGTTGCAAAAAACTTTTCAGAGGTAGATCTCAACCTTCTGATAGATAAGCCTAGCGAAGAGGCTGATCCTTCTAATGCTAAGGCCACCCCTCTTATTACTGAACCCACCCCTGAAGCTCCAAGACTTGCAGCCGAGCTTGAGGCCGCAACAAATGCACCAACCTCACCTACTGTTGAACTAGCCAAGGTCAAAAATCTCTAATTATTTGTACTTTTTTTATTTTCTTTTTGGTGTACTGAAATATTTTAAGAAATAAAAATGAACTTTCTTTTCTTTATACTTGTGTCATGGTGAATGTCATTCAAAATCCTTCTAGCGATCGTAGTCAAGGCCAATCATCTCCAAATGATGCCGAGCCACTATCTCAAGGCATCCCTCTAAAACCCATAATCAAAAGTTTAAAGAAGGAGGTTTATCACCTAAAGAAAAAGTTAAAGAAGATGGAAGACGAACTTCAGAGAATCAGAAAAAATGCTTTAGAAGCTATAATTGAGGTCACTCGTCTCCACAAGTTACACATGAAAGACTCTATGAGCTTCAACGTCAAGAAGGATAACTTCAAAAAAGAGTTGGCTGAACTTAAGAAAAGCGTCAGCGATAAGTCCTAGTTGTTAACTACGAAGGTCGGGTGGTGAAAGAAAAAATTCAACTATTGGAAGGGAGTTCACCATGGTCCTCTTATAAAGTCTAGTATGAGTGGGATTGGTATTAGAGGTTCTCTACACTTCAGAAGTAGCTACTTGATGTTGAGTCCACCTACAGTAGCTATCGATTGGGCTAGTATAAGAGGATATCTGAGCTTGAGCACCAGCTCCGAATGGCCAACAGTGAGGTGGCCAGACTTCGACAGCAGCTCATCGATAGTCATCAATCCGATACAAGTAAGGAGTCGGAGGAGATCGCCTCCTTGAAGAGGTTTGTGGATGAACTTTTAGAATCAGTCGAGGTTGAGAAAGCTGAAGTTCAGCAATTAAAGTTTCAGTTGGTTTGTGAACAACAAGCTGTCAGGGATGCTGAGGCTGAGTTGAAAGTTTTGAGGAGAAGGTTGCGTAAATTTGAAGAGAACTACCAAAGGATTGACAGGATGTTCTATGATAACTTGATAAGGAGAAAGAAGCTCGAGGAAGAGGTTGCCAGTCTGAAGGAGTCCTTGGTGATGGCTAGCAGTCCAAAGTCTGAGGAGTCAGATTCCTCTTAGAGCTTTGGTCTTTTCTTTCTTTCTTTTGTAATCGATCTTATAAACCTTTATTTTTCTTGTAATGAACTTAATATTTGTAATAAAATAGTATTCTTTTTGTTATTGTCTTATACGGATTTAACACTAGTTAATATCCGCTTTCTTCATCTCGTTTTTCTTTGCTTTATTTTCTAATGAGATACTTATTGCGGATGCCAAGCTGAGGTCCCTTCCATGAACTTGGGTGGGGCTCCCCCATTCGTATTTGATGTAGCTGCAGGGGGGATACATATAAGGGTCATCGGTATGGTTTTTTTCTTTTCTTCATTTTAGATTAATGAGGCCTTAGCCTTCCTCATGTTAGGATAATATTTTCTTCTATTCATTGCACGATCATAGGGATGTGTTAGGATCATTGACGGGGCCTCTTCCCTCATCTCGTCTTAGTTTAACGAGACTTTCGACATCATTTGAGTTAGGACAAGGTTCTTCTCCTGTTCCTAATGTAAACATAGGGGCACATTAGGGCCACTAGAAGGGCCTCTCTCCTCATGTCATCTTAGATTAATGAGGCCTTTGGCTTTGCTCACATTAGAATGAGGTTCTTCTCCTAATCCTAACATGGTCGTAGGGATGCATTAGGGCTATTGTCGAAGGGCCTCTCCCCTCATCTCGTCTTAAAATTAATGAGATCTTCAACTTTGCTCTCACTAGGAATGAGGTTCTCCTCCTATTCCTAAAATGGTCGTAGGGGTGCATTAGGGCTACTAGAAGGACCTCTTTCCTCATCTCATCTTAGATTAACGAGGATTTCAATTTTGCTCATGTTAGGATGAGGTTCTCCTCCTATTTCTAACGTGGTCGTAGGGGCACATTAGGTTCATTAGAAGGGCCTCTCCCCTCATCTTGTCTTACATTAACGAGGCCTTCGGCTTTGCTCATGTTAGGATAAGGTTCTCCTCCCATTCTTAACGTGGCCGTCTTCATCGCATAGTTAAATTTGGAAAGTTGTTTTCTAATATTATAGATTTGTAACAAGGATCGAGATGTTAAAGTAGAGGGATTTTATTGTGACCAAGTCATCGATAATACATCCATAGGTTTTTCGAGTTTCACGATTGGGGTAGATCAGCTCCTCCGAGCTCATTCAAGTAATATTTTCTGGACTGGACAACTTTTTTGACCTCATAGGGTCCTTCCCAAGTTGCGGCGAGCTTCCCCTGATTTTGATGCTGAGAAATGGCTACTCGTCAAAGTACTGAGTCTCCCTCTCTGAATACTTTGACTTTGACTTTAGAGTTGTAGTAGCGAGCTACTTTTTGCTTATGGGCTGCCATCCGAATTTGAGCTTTTTCTCATTTTTTCTCTAATAAGTCAAGGTTAGCCCTGAGGTCTTGTGAGTTTCATTGCTTATCGAATGCCAGGACTCGTGCTGATGGGAGCTTGAGTTTTATTGGGATGACTGCTTCTATTCCAAAGGCTAAGACGAAGGGAGTCTTTCCAGTTGGCGGTCTTTAGATAGTTCGGTATTCCCAAAGCACATGATAGAGTTCATCTACCTAGGTCCCCCTTGCTCTCTCAAGTCTTGCTTTGATATCCTGGAGTAGGGTTCTGTTGGTTACTTCGGCTTCATCATTTGCCTGTGGATGGGCTACTAATGTAAAATGATGGAAGATATTTAAGTCTTCACAAAACTCGACAAACTTTGTTCTAGCAAATTATCCTCCATTATCTATTATGAGGATTTGAGGCAAGTTAAATATGTAAACAATTGACTTTCAGATGAAGTCCTACACTTTTGCTTCTATGATTTTTGCTAGAGGCTCAGCCTTAATCCATTTTATAAAATGGTCAATTACTACCAAGAAAAACTTCCACTGTCCAGATGCCATGGGAAAAGGTCCGAGTATATCCATTCTCCATTGTGCAAATGGCCATGGGATGCTCAGGGGTATAAGCTCAAAGGTCGGTTATCTTTGGATATTTGTATTTCTTTGATAGCGACATATTTTCTGACATATTCTATAGAATCATGGTACAATGTCGGCCAATAGTAATCCTATTGAAGTAGTCTGTGCGATAAGGATCTGGCTTCTACATGACTTTCGTAGATTCCTTCATGCACCTCCGATAATGCAAAGTCGGCTTCTGAAGGTCGGAGACATCTCAAGAGCGGTAAAGAATATGGCTTTTTATATAGCTTGCCTTCATACAGAATATATTGGAAGGCTCGATTTCTAAGTTTTCGAGCTTCTTTTGGGTTATAAGGAAGAACTCCATCTTTAAGATGAGCAACCAATGGGTCAATCCAACATAGCTCATGGTCAGCCTATATTACAGACTATTGCTCTTCTGAGCTTGGGTGTTTCAGGACTTCGAAGAAGACTTCCTTGGGTAGTTCAGTTGGGGCCAACATTGCCAACTTAGAGAGAAGGTCAGACCTAGTATTTTCTGCTCTTGGAATCTACTTGATGTCAAAATGGTTGAATGTCGGGATCAAGTTCTTTACTTGCTCGAGATAGTTTATCATGCTTTCTTCTTGAGCCTCATAATTGCCACCAACTTGTCCTACCACCAATTAAAAATCACTATAGACCTAGAGCTGGTCCACTTTCAACCTTTAGCTATCTTTAACCCTACGGTCAAAGCTTCATATTCGGCCCCATTATCAGTTATAGGAAACTTAAAGCACAGCGCATATTTAGCAATGACTCCCTCCTAGTTAACCAAGATCAGCCCTGCGCCCGCACCCAAAGCATTAGATGAGCCGTCAATATATAAGGCGTAAAAACTTTCAGGAAGATCGGCTCTTTCTTTAGAGGAGCTTGGCTGCAATCATGGAATGCTAGTTTCATTCTATTCAAGCTCGACTTCATTCATTCGGAATGGTACATTCCACTATAAAATCTATCGGTATTTGGGCTTTGATTGATAGTCGAGGTTGGAAGTTGATATCAAATTCTATAAGTTCAATTGCCCATTTCGCTACTCTTCTAGATGCGTCTGATCGATGGACTACTTTGATTGGTTGGTCAGTGAGGAGTGTTATGGTATGCCCTTGAAAGTAGAGTCGAAGTCTCCTAACTACAATCAGAAGAGCATAAGTCAATTTTTTCAATTTAGTGTACCTGATCTCCGCATCTCTTAAGACTCGACTCATGTAATAGATCGATCATTACACTTTTGCCTCTTCCTTGATCAAGACCACTGCTAGGACTATAGGAGAGACTGCTAGGTACAAAAATAATTTTTCTCTAGGCCTAGGCTTGGCCAATAGTAGGGGCGAACGAGTCTCATGTAATAGATCGGTCATTGCACTTTTGCCTCTTCCTTGACCAGGACCATTGCTAGGACTGTAGGAGAGACCGCTAGGTACAAAAATAATTTTTCTCTAGGCTTAGGCTTGGTCAATAGTAGGGGTGAATCGAGGTAGCTCTTGAGTTCTTCGAATGTCTGTTGGCACTCTGCCATCCAGCAAAAATTTTTCAATTGCTTGAGGACCTATAAGATGGGCATACATCGTTCGATCAACTTTAAGATAAAGTAATTTAAGGATGCCACCTTTCCAGTTAGGCACTGAATTTCTTTTATTGATTTTGGGATGGTCATCTTCTGGATGGCTCAGATCTTCTCCAGATTAGCCTCGATCCCCCGTCTTGAGATCATGAATCCTAAGAATTTTTCTGAGGTCACTCCAAAGGCACATTTAGTTAGGCTCAGCTTCATCTTGTATCTTTGAAGGGTGTTGAAGGTCTCTTCAAGGTTGGTAATCTAATTAGATGAGGTTCGGCTCTTAACAAGCATATCATCCACGTAGACTTCCATGTTATAGTCGATCTGCTCTTTGAAGATCTTATTGATCAGGCGTTGGTAGGTTGCACCTACATTTTTAAGCTCAAAGGGCATGATCCTATAACAATAAAGACCACGGTCAGTAATAAAGATAGTTTTCACCTCATCCTCTGGTGCCATCTAGATTTGATTGTAGCCAAAAAGATATCCATAAAGATGAGAAGCTCATGACCCAAGGTTGCATCCACTAGTTGATCAATTCTAGGTAGAAGATAGCTATCCTTTGGACAGACCTTGTTCAGCTTCTTGAAGTCGATACACATTCTCCATTTGCCATTGGCCTTCTTGACCAGGACCACATTAGAAATCCAACTTGGATAGTGGACTTCTCGGATGAATCCAACTTTGAGGAGTTTATCCACTTCTTCTGCTATCACCTTCTACCTTTCTAGTACATGGCCCCAAATTTTTTTTTAATCGACCTATATTTGGGATCAATAGCTAGCCCGTGTTCTATGACCTTGACATCAATCCCTAGCATATCCGCTGGGATCAAAATGAAGATGTCGGCATTCTTTCGTAGGAAGGTGATAAGCTGCTTCCAAACTTCCTCCCCCAAGCTGGAGCCGACTTGCATCGTGCGTTCTGTATTCTCATTATTTAGGGGGATGGCCACGAGATCCTTCATGGGTTCACCCCGCTCCTCAGTAAGGTCATCGCGGACATCCATCCCATCAACTGGGTAATGGTTGAGATGGCCACCCTTTTGTTAGGCGATGGAGTAACAGTGCTTGGCCAAATAATTTGATCTATGGATAGCATCATTATGGTAAAGGTCATAATGCTAGAGGAATCATTACCGCAAGGCATAGAGGGGGAGGTCATAAGTGCCTATACCATAAAATTGATTTTCGATGGAATGAAAAAGACATATCTGGTATAATCGTAACCATAGAATACAACCCTAATCAAAATGCATGATCTTCCATGATCTCTCCAATTCCACAGCTTGTCAGAAACTTTACTTTCAAATAATAGGTTGACACCATAGTCCTGAGTGCATTTAGATCAGATCGATCAAGAATTGCATTGTAGGTAGATGGAGCCTTTACCACCGAAAAGTTGACCTATGCCCTAGCCTATTTCGGGTATTGCCATGCAGCCATAGATAGCATTATCATTCCTTCAACCGGCACAACATTGCTAGTGAAGCCCACCAGTGGAGAGTTCACAGATCCCAGGCAGTATTGGGTATAGACATTTTAGAGAAAGCATCGTAAAATAAAACATCAGTAGAACTTTTATTATCCACCAAAATATGGCATACATCGTAATCAGCAATGTTTAAAGAAATTATAACCATGTCGTTGTGTGGGAACTGAACTCCTTGGGCATCCTCATCGATGAAAGCTATGGGCTCTTCAGTTCTCCACCTTTTCGCGGGCTCTGTCGATCCACTAGCCTCCCCTCGTCGAAGTCCCCTAAAGATGATGTTGATGATGCCAAGTAGGGATCAATCTTCTTGTTGCTCTTCCATCCTTAGCAGCTCTGGTTGCGATAGCACCTTTGGCCGATCTTCCCTCACTTCTGATCAGCATCTTAGAAATCAACCCAGCCGACCCCACCTAATAAGCTCCTTGATCTCGTCTTAGAGCTGAATGCATTCTTCAGTATCTTGACTGTGGTCATGATGGTAGAGGTAGTATTTATTGGGATTGCTCTTGCCAAGATAAGTGCGCATCCTCTCTGGCCTCGACAGCTGCTCCTTGATTTTCACCAGCACTTGGGTTTGTGGACCATTGAGTAGAGCATAGTTATGGAACCTTCTGATGGGGGAGCCCCACCATGCCCTTCTATCCGGGCTTCTTTGCCTTCGAGTCAGAGGAGGAGTTCGGACTCACTTGCACTCAGGAGGAGTTCGGAAGCATGGTCGAGCTTCACTCGACTTTTCATCAGCAGCGAGCATACTTGATTCACCCATTCACCGCTCTCCAGTGGCTTCACTATCCTTGGTTTTAAAGTCCTCTTCTGCTCAAGCATAACCTTCAGCCCGAGCCAGCATATCAGCAAAATTTTTAGAATGCTTCTTCTTCAGGGAGAATAGCAGATCATTCTTTTGAAGGCCGTCCTTCAGTATAGCCATTGCAATAGATTAGTCTAAGTTTCGAACCTCCAATGCAGGGATGTTGAAATGGGTGACATAGGCCCATATGGATTTCTCCTCCTTCTACTTGATGTTGATGAGGGAGTCCGAGCCTCATCGAGAATGTTGACTATAGATAAAATGAGTTGCAAACTGGTGGCTTATCTAATCGAAGAAAAAGATAGTCTCGACTTGAGGGCCGAGTACTAGTTCCTCACTACTCCCTTCAGGATTGATGGAAAAGTTCGATATAGGATGGCATCTGGCATACCATGGAGCAGCATCATGATCCAAAAGACCTTAAAGTGGTCAACCAAATCAGTAGTCCCATCGTAGCTCTTGAACTGGGAAAGCTTGAAGTTCATCGGGATCAGTTCCTGCTTGATTTGATGAGAGAAAGGAGGATCGATATAGATATCATTACCATGAGAAGAGGGAGCATGGTGGAGTTTCTTGATTCATCAATCTATTTTTTATAGTTTTCGGTCTAGGAGATCCTCATGGTCGTGGATCTCCAAAATCTTCTGGTTGAATAGGGGCAAAGTCTCCCCAGGGGTAGAATCATGATCAAAGTAGGGGCTCTCTATCCTGCTTCTCTTTTTCAGAAGTTATCGACTGATTCGTCCAAGTTGGTCATCCCTAAACTAGATCCTGGGGTTTCGAAGAAGCCTGCTCTGGTCGGATTGTCATCGAAGGCTGCTACTGCTGCATGGCCTGCAATGCTTTAGTGAGGTCCCTAACTTACTAAACCAGCATGTTAAATTGCTCTACGTCCACCATTGCGGTCAACAGAACCTGAGATGCCAGGGATGAGACAGGGGTGGGTGGATCTGGATGAGATTTGGCCGTGGAGGTGGTTGACCATTGAGTCAAGGCCTTCTTGGGAGGCATCCTCGTGAGATCAACTGAAGAAGAAGAACTTCGAGGGAGAAGAAGAGAGATCTCCGCTGAGCACTCCTTTAAGAATAAGAAAACCTCAAGAGAAAGAGATACCCTTCTTCTAGCACCAATTCTATTGGTGCAAAATTTGGTTGATGTCAGAATCCATGCTAGAGTTGGAGAGGAGGAGGTCATCACTGGCAATCTGCAAAATAAGTCTCGATCGGAGTCAGGGGTGGTGGCTCCGACAAGATCCTACGATGATCAAGTCAGCTCTTTCGACAAACAAAAATGGAGTGCTTAGGGAAGAAAGTAGTAGAGTATCAAGAAGGAGAAGAGAGCCTAAAGAAAATATATCTATAGGGTTCCTTTTATAGATGGAGCCTGTAACAAACTGAAAGTGACTGCCGTAATTGTCTGATGGTGGGCCTCTTGGGGACACGTGGAGTTTATTATAGAGAGTGGTGTTCGTTATCGTGATGCACCAGTCTATTGAAATTTGACAGTTAAAGTTTAAAGGAAGTAGGTGTTGGTGGCTAAGGGCTTCAAGCTTCATCAATTCTAGGAGAGTTTGAACTCCTTTAAGGTTGTTAGTGCGCAGGTTGGGAGCTGAACTTGCATAGATGATGAGGTCTTTCCAGAAAACTCTAGGAAATTCCACTAGAAGGAGTGCTTCTTGGTAACTTTAAGAAGTTCGGCCAGAGAAAACTCTTCTTGACAACTAGAGAGAGCCTTGAAGAAGCCTGATTGTAGGGCAAGTTCGACAGCTAGGAGAGTCCGGAAGGAGCTTGATTGCTAGAGAAATTTGATAATAGATTTACTAGAGGAATTTGGATGGAGGTCTACTAGAGGAGTATACATAAACGATGAAGTCCTCCCCAGCTGATGTGAGAAGTTCAGGTGGACAGGAGTTGACGAGAAGAAAATCAATCAACTTCTAGGAGGAGATTGACTAGAAGAAGGTTGGCTGAAGGGAGCTTGTGTGGTGTCTGGGAAAAGATTGATCGGAAGGAGGTCGATTGGAAAATCTTGTCTGGATGGAGCAGAAGGAGGTCTGCTTGAAGAAAACCTACCTAGCAATTGAGGGGAGATCAGTCAGTGAGAACCTTGTAGGAGGTTGTCATGGGTAGATAACCTACAAACTCTCGTAACCTATCCGTTGCTTTGAAGCTCAGCTACTTTCAAGGGCATCCGAAGGCTAATAAAAGGAGGCAAGGTCCTTTTGCTTACATATTCAGAGTCCTTGGTGTAGGAATAAAGAGGCCTGCCACTCTTTGTGGATTGTAGGAGTTTGTTTGAAGAGAAGTTTTGTTGATTCGGCATTGATCTGATGTCAAACAACTTGGATGGATTTTTAGCCAGAAGGAGGTTCAAGTAGCATCGAGGTCAGCCGGACTAGACCATGATAAGTTACTTTACTCAGCTATCTGGGGGCTGCCATCACCGTTCAAACTCATCTGAGCAAAATTTACAATGCCCTATAGATTCTGGAACTATCTGAAGGAGCTAGGATTTGGAGTGAAGAAGATCGGCCGATAAGTTCAGATTGGAGGACTGTAGTCTTGGTGCCTAAGCAAAAACTCTTCAATCATTGGAGTTAGGCATGATCGTCTTTGCTGGATTAAGTCACCTCAAGGCTCGACATCCTATTGGACTTTGGCAGGAAAGGGTTTACACCCAACAACTTTAATGATTTGTTAACATGTATGCATATGATAACTCCTCTCATATTTCGATAAGTATGATTGATTTTGATGCTTGCAATAATTTGAATATTTTATTTTTTAAATTAATATGCTTTTCTCTATATATCAATGATTGAAATGATAAAACTTGAAATTTAGCTTGATACTTTAAGTCTCTCCATATCAATTCTATATTTGATGAATTTAAACTAAGAGATGCTTAATTGGTTTAAATGTTTTAAATGCTAAATTCACAAGAGAAACTAAGTTTGACAATCCCCCATAAGATGCTTAAATATTGAAATATCTCAAAAAAAAATTGCATGATCTAAGTATTTGAAAATAAAACATTCAATTATAAAAATTAAGTACTTGATGTAGTCATTTGCATTGCATCTTAGGTTAATCCCTAAGAATTTCAAAACTTCCTAGTTGAATTGAACTCATAAAGCCTTTATCTAGTTTCCTCTTGATTTGATCTTATCCTATTTGATTATCGAAACCGCCCCTAATTAATTAATTTTTGATTTTCTAAATTGATTTGAATATCTCTCTTGATCATCAATTTGATTGACTCTTTGATCTTAAAAGAAAATTTATCGATGAACATTCCTATTTTGTTTCAATTGATTATTTTAAAAATTGAATTTGAAAAATGATCTTCTTAAATCTTTTGAAGTTGATATCTAACAAGATATTTCAAGGAAGTTATCATATATCCTTAAAGCTAAACTTTTAAAGAGGACTTCAATTTTAAGTGATTGGTATCAAATATTTTACTATTTGCCATGTATTTGATTGATTTATCTTTTGGCAAAAAGAGAAAAATATCTTTATTTCAAATCTAACTTTGCACAACTATATGTTTGATATGATATCATTTAAAATAAATTAAAAAATACATACCTTTTCTAAACCCATGGTTGCTTGATATTTCTTAAGAAAAGAAAGAGTTGACCTTTTTGAAGAATTACTAAATTTTTTTTTATGATTTTTTTTGATTAATTTGTTGATATCAATTCAAATTGATTTACCATTCAAAATCCTCAAAACTATTTAATTTAAATTAATTCATCTTTATCAATTCAAAACTAAAATCATTGGTATCAAGCTGAATTTATAAATTAATCTTTAAATGGTATTGAACTATTAAGAAAATTATGATTCGGTCTAAATTTTAATTTAATTAGTATCAAGAAGTTTCTTCCTAAAAAAATTTTCACTCTTGGTATCATTCTTGCCTTGCATTTTATTGTATTATTTTTTAGCAAAAGAATTAGATATAATGTCTCAAATCTAGTTTACATTGATATACTCTTGATATGATATTTCTTGAGATAAATTTAAAGAATCTCATATATTTTTCTAAACTTAATTGAGTAAATATTTTATTTGATTAATGCTTATTTCATTCAATTAATGCTTGCACTTTTAAATTATATTTAATTTTAAAATGACATTATTTGCTAAAGTAAGGGAGAGAAATTATTAAAGAAGAAATGATCAATTATTTGAAAAGAACTTTGAAATTAAAAATATCTTTCAAATTTAGAAAATCTAAATTTAGTAGTTAAATTCATGTTAAATATGCTTGATTTGAAAGAAAAATGGGGAGAAAACTTATAAGCTAAAATAATCAAGCCAAAATTATGAAAAATAGGGGGAGATAATGTTATTGAAATATTAAAAGAAAAATGAACTTTTGGTATCTCCAAAATAAGAGAAAAAAATATTTTCAATTTTAATTTGATTGAAAATTTTGATTAATTTATTTTGAAATAAATATATTTTGATCTTAAGTTTTCAATCAATTAATTTATAATTTTCTTAAATTAGGCTTTCATGTATTTATTCAATTTAATTTACTTTAATTGATTGCTATATAATTTTTGATAACTATTTGGAGTGAAATTGAATTTAAAACATATGTTTACTCCAAGAAATGAATCATTAAACTCAAATTTGAAACTTTTTTGAATATTCAAATTTGATACTAAATTTTTGATGAGCATTGCAAAATTTTTATGAATTATTTATATTAAAATAATTTTTACTCAAAGTAATGAATTTGAAAATATGACTATCATTTGCTTTGACACTATTTATTTATTTTACTTTGCTCGATACATCTTCGATACATATCGTTTTCAAACTCAATTGACTAAACTTTTTTAAGAAAAAAAAGATTGAATATCAAAGTATATACTACTTTTGATTTCATGATTAAATCTTTTGAAAAGCTCTATTCTCCTTAAAGTTTAAAAGTGCATATTTAAAAATCTGATTAAAGATCATATTAATTCAAAAAGAGGGAGAGCCTTCTAAAATTAAAATGAATATTTAAAACTTAGTTTGAGCTAAAGGATAAAATTTTTGAAAGGAAGATGATTCATTTAAATTAATTTTATGAATTTAGTACATCTCTCAATTTAATGCTTTGATGTTGATTTTGATGGTTTCTTATTTCTTCCCATGAGCTTTTTGATGTTTTCAAAAAGGGAGAGAAGTATTTTGAGTATATGTTTGAAGGATTGATGCTTAAGAAACTTAAAGTTTTGATGTTTTAAAAATTAATTAAGAATATTCATGAAGTGTGCATTTATGTGTTTGATCTAGTACTTCATATCTTCATGATACATATTAGCAAAATGTATTAAAATATATTATTTATTTTTATTATGCATATAATCAAAGTTTTTCCATCATCAAAAAGGAGAAGATTGTTGATCCCATGATTGATTCTGATGATTGCTAAACTTTGAGTGTTTGAGTATTTAATCATGTATTTCATGAGTGTTTAATCTAGTACTTCATGTCTTCATGATACATATTAGCAATATGCATTGAAATACATTATTTATTTTTATTATGCATATACTCAAAGTTTTGTCATCATCAAAAAGGAGGAGATTGTTGACCCCAAGATTAATTTTGATGATTTCCAAACTTTAAGTGTTTGAGTATTTAACCATATATTTCATGAGTAGATGTAAGTCTTTCTAGGTATTTAAATTGAAGAATCAATCCAAGAAAAGATCTACAAAAATTTATCAAGTCAAGATTCTTAAAGAAAAGATTTTTCTTAAGCTTCAAAAGATCAGAAGAAAGAGAACTCTTTGATCAAAATAAGGAAGACATAAAGTCGAATTCAAAAAAATCAAATCTCCTTGATTGAAAGCAAAAATCTCTCAAAATGGCCTTAGAGTAGTTTTCGAGATGTCTCAAATTTTTTTTGAGAGCTCTCGAGTAGACTAGCACACTCAAACACTGTTTAGCATAACTTTGAGAGGTCTCGTAGGATTCTCGAATGGTCTCGTGGTTCTAGTGAGATGCCTCATTCAGAATCAAGACGTCTCGATCTCAAGCAATAGAAATCCAATTTTTGTGCTCTGAGAGTGAGAGGTCTTGCAGGATTCTTGAGAGGTCTTGCGATTTCGGTGAGACATCTTGATTCAGAACTGAGAGATCTCAAAATCTGGTAAGAGGTCTTGTTTTGCACGGATAGCCTTCAACGGATAGTTTTGCAATGACTATTTTTTGACCCCAACAGCTATTTCAGAGCTCCCAACAGCTAGAACTCTCACTCCAACCATCTCTAAAGATATTTAAAGATAGAGAATTAATTGGAAAGAAGAAAAAAGAGATTTAAAGAGAGAATCTTTCAGTTTCGGTGCAGAACATTGAAAAAAGAAAAGAGAAAAGAGAGGAAAGTTGTGCATAGGTTTCAGCGAGCATTCAAAGCAAGCTTCTTTAACATCTTTCACATCCTCTCAAGCATAATTCGAAGATAAGCCAAGCTTTAATTGAGCAAATCATTGACTTGTTTCTTGAGATTTGAAGAGTTTAAATTCTATTCTTTATATTGTGCTAAAATTTTTACTTATAATTTTTATTTCTTTACAAGTTTTTTTGGAAAAAAGAAACTTGGGGATTAGGCCCATCTAAGCTCGAAATTGGATATTATAGATTTTGGTTCGTGAGCCCAAAAAACCAACTAGATTGTTAGTAAACCCAAAAAACTAACGGTATTAGGTTTTGGTTGGTGCTCCTATGAAAATCAACTAGGTTTGTTTGTGAGCTTGGAAAACAAACACACTATAATCAAGAGTAAATCATAGTAAAAATCCCAAGAGAAGCTTAGAGAGTGGATGTAAGAGTGGGTTGCTCCGAACTACTATAAAACCTTTTATGTTTGTGTTATATTTTTAATTCTTGCTTTATTATTTGCTTAGATTAGCTTTCAAATTTTTTCATAGCATTTGTATATCCTAAAATTGCTGCTGCTTATATTGTTTACATTTGAACCACTATTTAAGTTAAAATCAAAGCACATACTTGTTTAGAAAGTAAAATTGGTTAAATTTTATAAGAATCCAATTCACCCCCCCCCCCCCTCCCTCTTGGGTTGCTACCTCTGGGCAACATATATAAAAATTAAAATAAAATTAAATCAAATATAATTTTAAGTACCTTATTGGATAATCTGATTATCCTATGATGATTCTGTTGGATTCTTGAGATTCTAGAAGGAGCTATGCACGCGTCTGGCCTCTACCAGTATCCACTCGAGCAAGATCTGAATGTCTTCTTCTCTCATAAATCTTTTCTTCAAAAGTTAGATCTAAATCTGATCTATAGATCCTTCAAAACTATTTCTGAAGGCAGCCCGTCCGTCATACGAACACCATCACATAGATCTTGAATCTTGTGCCAAAAACCTTGGATCGTCAACTCAGATCTATGCCTAACATTTTAAGCATGTAGAAGAGAGGGAGAGAGAGGATAAAGGGGGTGTGGGATATGATATAGGTGATAGCACCTCTGCATGAAAAATAAAATCATCCGATGCCTATCTTTGGCTTGAGAAAGGTTTAAAACCAACGTCATATAGAGTCCCACTTTGACCAAATAACATACTTATTTGATCATTGGGACTCTAGGACTTATTCTCCATGTGAAACCCCAGATTCCATCTAATTTTTATCACCATAAATGATTCAAAAAGTAGGCAACATGAGTAGATAAGGAAGAGTCCATTGCAACTAGGACTCTTCCCTTAAGAGTTTGATCCAAATCAAACTCTATCAAAAACCTAGACAAACCACCACCATAAATTACAAAATTTAGCACACCTATAGCATGACTCGAGTCCTATCACATATCCAAAAATTAGATGAAAAAGATTTCTAGAGAATTTTCTAAAAGCATCTGATCAGGTGATCCATAATTCTCTTAATTGGGTCAACTTTTGACCCTAGTCCAATTGCACTAGGAATGGATTTAATTTCTACAATTTATTTGATCTAGACTTATTCCAGTTAGATGAAAATAAATGCATTCAATATACAAGAATGAGTCAAATCAAATTTGACTCGATTGTAATGAATCAAAAAGATTATAAAAGAAGAAAGCTAGGCTCAATCGTGTGCTAGTATAATTACCTTGAACCTGATTGGATCTAATCCAAATGAATCAAACTGGATTAGCTCAATTGATGACATCCAAATCTAAACCCTTGTTTGTGTGATCCAATTAGATTCAGGTCTGTATGGTAATGAGACATATCTTGATCTTTATCATCAACATCATCAAAACACCTTTCGATGGATCAGAACTTTTCTGATTCATATAATTAGAATGATCGATCATCAAGATCATTCTAATTGCTCTCAAAATTCATCAGTGACACCTAGTAGTATATGGTGATAACCCATCAGAACTGAAAGTGAACCTCTCGATGCAGCTACCTATGTGATTGGATTCTTCTATCTTAAGCCTCGATAGGATCAGGATTATGGTGAACTCATCAAACCTAACATCCATCATATGAATTAATTATTTGATTCGAGTTCGATGTGAAATCTTAATAGAAACTCTTTCTATCATCTTCACTCTGCCATGGTCATGGGCTTAAGAACTTAATCTTATGATCATAATGGGGCTACTCCTCATCTACCGAGGTAGATAGATCACCTATTGGTGTAATCCAATTCCTACAATGAACATGCTATAGCCGACATACACCTAAGGGTTTCGAATGGCTAAAAGATCAAGTTATGATGTAGTCAAACTATAACATCCCCAAGGTGAACTATCGATACACCTCAAGTCAAAGAACCAGACACACCACTGCAGCATCGAGCCAGTCATCGATGAGAAGGTAGACTTTCTTATGACTACTCGAGGTGGTCATGCTCAGTGCCCTCGTTCTCTAATGAGTATCTATACTCTCACTTCGGTATATCCACACCATAGACTCAAGACATATCTATCCTATGAAAGTGATCATACACCAACCTTCCAGATCGATCACCATCTTTGTGATGATCCTACGGTCGAAAATAGTCAATGAGTTAATTATAAAAATTCATGTCTTAAATTTTCAACTCTTGAAAATATGAATTATCATTATCATTAATTCAAGAAATATATTACAGATACTTTAAATACACACTATGATAGAAAATAATTTTTTTATTAATTTATAGTTAAAATTATAAAATTACCCTTAGAAGTGTAACTGTTTAGCCAATCTGGCTTCTAGGGTACACATCTAACAAACTTTCACTTGACCTAAAGTCAATTGGCTATAAATCTAAGTTCCATCTTCTCAAGGTGGGCTTCAATCTTCTGCTGGCTTAATGGCTTTGTCAGTGGGTCAGCCACATTATTTGCAGTGTCGACTCTCTTGACCTCAATGTATTCCTTCTCGAAGTAATCATGGAAGATGTGGTATCACCGCTCGATGTGCCTGGATTTCTGATGAGACCTTGGCTCCTTAGCAAGGGTTATAGCACCATTGTTGTCGCAGTACAAAGGGACGGCATCTGATGGCATCACTCCAAGCTTTGTGGTGAACTTTTTATTTCAGACTGCCTCCTTTGCAGCCTTCGATGTAGTAATGTACTCTACTTCCATGGTGGAGTCTGCTATCACCATCTATTTGGAACTCTTCCAACTGATAGCTCCATCATTATAAATAAACAGACTTCCATATGTCAACTTTCAATCATCTATGTCTGATATAAAATTTGAGTCTGTATACCCCTGAACCTAAAGTTCTCCATTATCAAAAACTAAAAACATGTCCTTAGTCCTTCTCGAGTACTTAAGGATACATTTCACAAAAGTCCAATGCTTTTTGTTTAGATTTGATTGATATTTGCTCGTGACACTCACAGCATGAGTAATATCAGGTCATGTACATAGTATGGCATACATGAGGCTCCCTATTATCGAAGCATAAGGAATCTTGCTCATGCATTCAATCTCCTCAGGTGTGCTTGGGCATATCTTCTTAGAAAAATGAATGCCATGTCTAAAGGGTACTAAACCCCTCTTGGAGTTTTCCATGCTGAACCTTTTTAGCACTTCCTTTATGTACATTTTCTGTTAGAGATCCAGCATCCTATTCAGTCTATCCCTATGGACCTTAATTTTTAGAATAAAGGATGCCTCTCCTAGATCTTTCATAGATAACTCTTTAGACAACCACATTTTGAATGTAGTCAATCTAAAAATATCATTCTTAATTAGGAGGATGTCATCCACGTATAGTACGAGGAAGACAATAATGCTTCCACTAATTTTTTTGAAAATACAAGACTCCTCCTCATTCTTGATGAATCCAAATGATTTGATTACATCATTGAAATGAGCATTCCAGCTCTGAGATGCTTGCTTAAGTCCATATATGGATCTTTGTAGCTTGCATATCTTGTGATCATCATCATTGGATGTAAAACCTAGCGGCTATTCCATATAGGCCTTAATTCTCATAATAAAGGATGTCTCTCTTAGATCTTTCATAGAGAACTTCTTAGACAACCATATTTTAATTGTAGTCAACATGGAAATATCATTTTCAATTAGAAGGATGTCATCCATGTATAGTACGAGGAAGACAACAGCACTCTCACTAATTTTTTTGAAAATACAGGACTCCTCCTCATTCTTGATGAGTCTAAATGATTTGATTACATCATTGAAAGAAGCTTTCCAGCACTGAGATGCTTACTTAAGTCCATATATTGATCTTTGTAGCTTGCATGCCTTGTGATCATCACCACTGGATGTGAAATCTAGCGGCTATTCCATATAGATATCTTCCTCAGGATATCCATTTAAGAATGCCATTTTCACATCCATCTATCATATTTTATAATCAAAATAGGCTGCAACAGCAAGCAATGCGTAGATGAACTTGAGCATGGCTACTAACAAAAAAGTATCTTGATAATTAATGCCTTCATGCTGACTATATCCTTTCGCTACGAGCCTTGCTTTGAATGTCTCTACATTTTTATTGGCACCTATCTTTCTTTTGAAGATCCATTTAAATCCAATAGGTACTATACCTTCAGGTAGATCTACCAAGGTCCAGACTTGGTTTGAATATATTGAGTCAATCACTAACTTCATTATCTCTAACCATTTCTCAGAGTCGATATTTAATATCATCTCATCATAGGTTTTGGGATCATCACCATGAACCCCATTTCCTGTGAGAAATATTTTCTCTACATCTTCTGAGATAGTATCTAAGTACCTTTCAGAAGGATGGAAAATTCTACTTGATCTATGAGATGGAGGAGGTAGTGTCTGCATTGGCTCAATCTAATTAGATTCCATAGGTTCCTTAGCTTATGGCTCTTGGGAGACTTTCTCCTCGAGCCTAGTCTGCCTTCCAATGCCACCATCTTGAATAAACTATTTCTCAAGAAAGATGGCACGTCAACTCTCAATCACATTATGATCTTCTAGGAGATAGAAATAATATCCTAATGACTCTTTAGGATATCTAATAAATCAAGCTCTAAAGGACCTAGACTCTAATTTATCCGCTTGTCTCTTGACATGGACCGGACAATCCCAAATTCTGAGATGACTCAGACTTGATTTCTTACCATGCCATATCTTATACGGTATGATAGGAATGATTTTAGAGGTAACCCTATTCAGTAACCAGCATATTTAGTGATCGTCAGTATTGCAATAAAGATATTTTTTCTTATCAGCGACCTTCTTCTTTGGCTCTGCCTTCTTCTTCTTCCCACCATCTATCTTCTACTTCTTTACGGACTTCTTCTTCTTTCCAAAAGACTTTCTCTTGGAAGAAGTCCACTCCACAGCAAGCACCAAGCCGTTTGAACCTTTTGATGCATGCTAATTTATAGCTATGGCAAGTGCACCAGTCGATCAAGTAATAAAGTGAATGAGTAGAGTATCATCCCTAGAAGATTGGAAAATAAGTACGGAAAAGCTCTTTCCTATGCTTTATTTAGAAGATCGATTTATGAGAATAAGAAATTAAAGAACAAAATAAAAAAAATAATTAAATTTTTTTTTAAGAAAATAGAGAGAGTGTAAATTATTAGGATTTTAAACTCAAGAGTAATAGATTACTAAGGGAATCGATTCACCAACTCAGTCAATACAATATTCAGATTTTTAAATTAATTTTATTTCATGTGATGGTGGAGTCTCCTAATTTATTCACTACCCTTTGGTCTAGGATAGTAAAACTATTAATATTTATTAATTACTCTTTGGTTTAAGTATAATTTAAATAAATATTAATGCATTAGGTTTTGTGAAACCCTCTAATTAAAATACGCTACGTCCAAAGCGCAATAAAATTCTCGCATGCATATGAATTCTAATTTGATTCATAATATAAGGTATATAATCAAGAAGCATTAACATAGATGTACTTGGTCTGTAACATCTATGTTCATCAGATCAATTAGAAGATGGCCAGTAATCTAAAAGCATTAAGATCAGATTTATATACTCCTCATAAATAAAATTTAAAAATAATCATACTGAATATTGCATCAAAAGAGTGGCTACACCTTAGCCTTAGTAAAAAAAAAATTTAGTTCATGATAACAAGTTCAAAAACAGCAAATAAAATAAAAAGCATAAAAAAATTAGACTGTTTGATTGCTAAAATTGATTCTCTATTGCTTTTGATGTGGAGAACTTGGCGAAGAAGAAGATACTCCTTGATCGATATCTTGATTGTCGAAGAAAAACCCTTTTTTATTTCTCACAAATCACTCTTCTCTTTCTACCTCTCTCCTCTCTTTCTTTTTGTTTTTCTTTTTTTTTAACTCTCTCCCTTTTTCTCTTTTTCTCTGACTTCCCTCTCTCTCTCTCCCTATCTCTCTCTCTATCTCTCCATTTTTTTCCCTATCTCTCTCTCTCTCTGATTTTTTTTTTCACGATAGAAGTAGGTTTTTTATAGATGAAGAGTTTGATTTTCCCCCAAAATCCATCAAAAAATAGGTTTAAGACTCCTAAAATAACTCAAATTAAGATCTAAGTAATTCTGCCCATTGGATGCTGATCAAACGATCCAAAAACTACTCAAAAACTCCTTAAAATAATCCAGATCAAGTCGAATTTAATGCCAGCCGTTGGATCAACCATTGGATCGAATCTGGGCCATCCGATCACATAGAAAGAAGGCTTCTGATCTATAGTTTAACTTCGAGATGAATCTCAGCCATTGGATCTCGATCGGGAGCTGTGGATGTCGTCCATCAGCGCCTTCATTTCGGCCATTCGATCGAGTTTTAGTGAAAATCGCCCGTTGGATCAGCCAAAATTCCCAAATTGCCCTCCGTGGACCATGCGCGAGCTTGGTGTTGCATGGGCCGCCGCATTCTTCAGCCAATTGGAGCACTTTTTCTGATGTAAAATGCCCGAAATACCCTTCGGATGGTCCACCATGAGCCATGAAAAATGCTGACATCAGCGTTGCGTCAGCGGGTTGGTCTGCTGTTTCGATCAAATCGGGCCGAACCGCTGAGCCAATTTTCTGAACCGGTTTGAACCAAACCAATTTTTTTTTTTTTTGAAATTCAATTCTGGGCTCGTTTGAAGTCCATTTTGCCTGAAATTTATTTCATCTGAACCAAAAAAATAAGATCTTCACATTGGTGGCCTTCTTTCCTACATAAGATTAATAAAAGTATCAATTTCTAAAGAAATAGATTAATTTATTTTATAATTTAATACTTTTATTAGTATATTTTTACCACTTATCAC